>UXGD01001023.1:0-41126 GCA_900474315.1 Torymus auratus
GAATTTTCATCTGCGTATTTTTTGAATAAATGAAGTTTGAAAATCGGAGTTTTTAACATAGGCTCTTATGGGGGAGTGAGGTTATGTGGCCTTTGAACACGAATAACTGTAAAAAAAACAGCAGAGATTCAGTTAAAAAACCTTTATCTTGATAGAAAAATAAACAAAGAATGAGAACGCAGACGAATCTTAGTAGCTTACTACGCATTTCGGGAAAACGAAGTCAAAACGTAAATAAAACACCGAGTTTGTCGGCTGCGAGAGGAGGTGCGCGGTGAGAGGGGAGCGTCCGTGGGGAGAGAGGGGACGTCCCTAGCCTCACCCCGCAGCATGACACTATCGAACCTCCTTAACAGGATCTTGTTTTTGGAAATTTCCGATACCTTGTAAAAACGGCGGCCAAACTTATTAAAGTTGCAGACCGTTGCAGACCAAACCAGACTATTTCCTGACTCAAATGTTCAGATCACAATTTTGCACGCTATAAGTACATGTATACGGTTTTTCTCAAATTTTAATTCTAATTTGTGGATACTTATGCAGCGTCACTCAACGATCTAGTATTTATTTCGCTATAGAAAAGTTTAATTAGCACTTGTCAAGTATTTCATTATTTTTTACTGTTAGTTTAAAAAAACCGCACTGGTTTACTTTGGGAAAAAATTGTCAAACTGATGCTTGGAATTTTCCGATGACTTACGAAATGACCGTTTCCCAGCTTTCTTTTATAAGTTGTGAGCAAAGAGCGGTTGCAAAGGGACATTTACTATTAACGAAGGGATGTATATACGAGACCTTCTCAAATATAGATCAATAGGTACTTCAAAAATTTTCTGAATAATTTTTATTATTTTCACTTCTTATTTCGCATTATATTAGAACAGTAAAAGTTGTTTGATTTTCCAGTTCTTATTTTAGCATTATATTTGAAAAGTGCCATTTGTTTATTATTTTTTCATTTCCTCTTTTTAACAAAAACCAACTCTCTAAATGTAAAATAATAAAAAAATAAGTTAAAAGTCGTACACTTCCGAAATAGTAAATGTGCACCCCCAAATAGTGGACATCCGCTATTTCAGTAGTGTATATTAATTTTTTTAGCGAAATTTCTCTGTTTTAAACATGTTAATTGTTACGAATTGATATCCATACGAATACGCAGAATAAGAAGAGGCAAGGTGTACAATTACAATATGATGACATGTTACATAATATATAACACTACTAAAAAAGTGGATGCCCACTATTTCAGAATGCATAATATGAGGATTTTTAATATTCGGTGGTTGAGGAAAAAAAATTTTTTCTTCGAGCAGACCTTTGAAAAAAATATTAACGGCTTATTTAAACCTTTTAAATAATAAAAAAATGTTTGGATAACTTATTTTTTAGTTTCGTTAAAAAATAAAAGCAACATAATGACATTTTAAAAGTATATAAAACAAAACAAAAATTATATAAATGACGAACTTATTTAACTTAATCGTATCAAAATCATATCTCAATTTAAGTACATCTTTCTGATATATTAAGTTAGTGATTACAATGGCTTTTGGACCTAAAAATTTCAAATTCAGCGTGTTGCTTATAAAAAATCTAGTTTTTTTTACGAGTCACGCTTGAGAAGTAATTTTTTGAAGTCCTATACTTCACTTTTAAACTATGCGTGGCACACACGTGCAACAAATAAAATGATTGTGTTTTTAATAAAGAGCGAAATCTGATAGCAAAATTAAGAAAAAACCTCACGTTAGAATTAAACAACTTAATCATATACAAAAACGAGATGGACTTGAGATTGTCACCTCTAATGATTGTGATTGGTCGATTTGAAATGGACATGTAAAATTTGATTGGTCCACGATACGCGCTCATTGACACTACTAGTAGAGCAAATACTGTAACAAATGTCGCCAATGACGACAACGAAATGACTTAATTTAGCACATTTCCTTGCTCTCATCGCTTTATACGTAACTGGAACGATTGTTTCATACATGGAACATTTAAAAAAAAATATATATTTCTTATTAACAGATCTAGAAAGTAGCAATAACATAAAAAGTAAGAGTTCTAAAGATATCCCCACATTAACTATTTCGGAAGTGCACGACTTCTAATTACTGAATAGTGATTTTGTCACTATTCTACATTTAGAGAGAATAGAGACATGATTAAGACATATACATCCTTAAATTTACCTTACAGGTAAACATGAAACGATGGCTGCATATAACATTCGCATACCTTCGTCATTGCTTCAATGCCACTAACGTTGCTTTCAGACCGAAATGTCTCACATGATTCACAAAGTCGACTAAAAACTCTGAGTCAACGAACTTTTTCAATAAATTAGCTAATTTAAAGTCCGTTTTAATCATCGCTGGATATGCCCTCGCAATGACCGGCAGCCGCTACAGTAACAATAACAAAGAGAAAGATGAAATTCATATAGTTATACGATATGAAGCAATAATTATAGAAGACGCGCGGGCGGTCGATTGCATTTTTATCTTGAACCGTCTGATTCGAGGGTCAGGGTTTGTCGCTAATGCGACTCGTTATGCAGAAAGTGACGGCATAAATGATCCCTGACAATCGATTCCAGTCTGAAAATATCATTATTAATTTAATTATGCGCTCTTACAGAAAATTGGCAAAACACGCGTAAATCAAACTTTTTGCGCGCATCGCGATAATCCGAGCATACGTCATGTAAGCAGGATTATTAATAACGCTGCGTTCCTATCGCCAATTTTCGCTCAAGTTTTGAATAAAACTATATACGTGCCGCATCGTAACGTAAAAATTGATGAAACTTTCCGAGCACGCGCGTTAATACAACGGCGAATTTCGTCCGAGCGCGCGCAATAATTGCACACTTTCGTCGCGTCCATTGGCCACCCCTCTACTTTACGTATACGTCGCCCCCCTCCTTTTGCACCACCTACGCGTGTATAGCGCGAGCGCGCTCGCCAGCCACCGAGAGATACTTTGACACTTCAGATCTTGACAAGTGCCAGAGCGTAGAGCATCTCAGTGGCGCGAAAGCGCGCGCGGATACTTGGCCGGAGGTAAGAGCGAGTCGTGTGACATGTAGCTTATATGCTAATATAGTGCGCTATATTGATCGTTGTCTCTTGCATAAGCGTCGGTTTATTATTGTTACTAGGTTTCGTTTAGTCGTTGTGATATCATAACTTAGTCTGCTGTTTTTAACGAGCGCGAGCGCGCGTGAGAGTGTTTGTGGTGCCCGACGATAAAGTTCGCCGGGAATAACAATGAATATTTATTCGAATATTTTTTTCGTTTGTATATTTGCCAAAGAAACTCCGGTGACATATAACGCGCGGCTCTGCGATCACGCGCTCGCAATGTGTGATCTGTGATTCCTATTTTTTTTCGGATTTTGTGCTGGTCGGTTATATAGTGTCAGCGGTGGCTGAACGACAACAACTTGCGAAGACACGAAAATATAGAAGTATCTGAATTATTGTAGTACGATAAAAAGGGATTTTTCCCATAGACATTTTTAAATTAACTATTACTTTGCGATGAGTGGAAATATCTGGTATGTTGTTCAGTTTGACGAAATAATTGCAGCTTAAAAGCAAATTTTCTCGTACGTTATTAAAATCTTACTTGCCTTTCATATAAGTAAAATTATATTTTATAAGTATTTTTAATTTTATTGAAAAAATACATACCAATATGTGACCTTACATCGTGCCATAATTGATCACCATTATTTTCTTATCTCATATTTGCGTAAAAGCTAAAAGTTTCAACCTTTAAAATAAAGCCTTGTGCTCAACCGGTTTAGATTTTTTCACTTCGCTCGTTATGTTAATTTTTTTCGAAACTCACTCTTTTCTCATACCCTTTAAAAGACGATCGTAAAAAGTAATTTCCCCCCCGTCCCGCGATTATTATACCTGCGCGCGCGGTAGTCATTTGAATTCGCGCGGCGCCCACCGCATTAGAAACGTTCTCCTCGTGCCTTAGGCGCCCGCGCGCGCTGCATTGTGCGCTCGTAAATTCTGCATTACCTTAAGTAAGTGCCGCGCGCGAGGAATAAGGCAAAAGCGCGTGTGTATACAGACACTTTATATACGTAGGAAGTTTCTTTCGCCGCGCTGTCAGTTTCACATCCCGGACAGTTACTTTTATTGCGTTTATACATGCATCAGAAAGAATCGCGCGCAGCGGCGATAGTAACTTGGGGCGCGCGCATATATAGGATGGGCTTTTAAAAATAGTTTCACTAGAATGTGCGAGCCCCGCTGTTGTTATACGAGAATATTATATACATTCGGGGCTTTCGCATTCTGTAAATAAAGATATCAGCGTTGCTAATGCGGGTAGCTTCTACCTTTATCATAGGCGCCTTTTATGCTCTCGCACATCGCGCTTTCCTCTCGCGTTATCGTTACAGATTTTATACATGTGCTTTTGTTAGTTTTGGACTAAGTAAAGTAAGCTTTGTTTTGAAAAATTGAAAAGCCGGATAGGCGAATAAGATAGGAAAAAATAAAAATAAAGTTGTCTGTTTTAGTTTAACTATTATTTTCTTCTCTTTTATTAATTTATTAATATATTTTATACCTATACTTTATAGTTGCATTATGAATTCATCAAACAAATTTTTTAATTTTTTAATGTTAAGTTCTAAATTTTTTTAATGAATTTTTGTTTTATAAACTATTAACTTATCGTGTTACAATGTAATTTTTTTTTTACATGCACGATGACAACTTCAAACACAATGTGATTTCGTAATCTATGAAATTGTCAATGTTTAATAAAAACCGTACTATACAAACGATCGTAGAAAAAAAAAATGATGTGTATATACATTTTTTGCTCGCATTTGTTCAGAATATAATTTCCATAATTAGAGAGCTCGATTACAATCCTGTTGTTCCAATAAAGAAACGAATCATGCAACGAATATGCCGCCATAATAGATCCCTCGCAAAAACGTTTACTACACGCGGCAAGCGATCCTTTCGCTTTTCGACGCGCGCGAAAAATATCATTATTCATAGTCGCGAATCGCAACTTTATGATACGTTATTTATCCTTTCAGACTCGTCATTCACTCGAGAGAGCTCAACAAAAAAAGCGACCGCTGCGACGAATCGACACACGCAACCAATTACCCGAGGCGCAGCAGCAGTAGTCAAGAAAAAGAGGGTGACAACGCCAACGAAGCCGACGAAGACGATAGAGTCAGTCCAGATAAAAAGGAAAGCAGAGATGCGCGCGAAGCGTTAGATGCCGACGCTGCTGTATGTTATTGCGCAACGGCCTGCACGCGCTCAACACGAAAGATAATTTCGCCGAGGCGCGCAGCAGACCTTCGGACGAATGTGATATTGTTGCCAGTCACTCGTCGCTCGAGTATATTGCACGCGAGAAAGAAAAAAATATAACCGAAGAGTTTGTTGTGTCGCTCGTCTCGTCGCTCTCGCTTACATAAATAAAAGATTCGCGCTACGAAGAGACTCGCTCTTGGCGGTTCACAGAGCGCAGATCGCGTGCGTGCCGTGTATACGACTGTTACAAAGCACGTGCGATAATCCTGCACGTGACACGGTACACGCGCATGAGCGTACTCACCGGGGCTAAAAGTAATACTCCACAGAAAATCTCGCTCGTAGATTTAGCTCTCTGATTTTATTCAGAGAGAGACAATTGAAGAACGAGGCAACCACGAAGAGGCAACATCATGTGTCAACGAGCTGTGCTGCTGAACCTGCCCAAATCTGAGTCCCTGGACATCGAGTTCGAGGATGTCAAGTACGAGGTATCCGGTGGCTTCCGAAAGCCCAAGAAGCATATTCTCAAAGGTGTGAGTGGTACCTTCAAGTCCGGCGAGCTCACCGCCATAATGGGCCCATCCGGTGCCGGCAAATCCTCGCTTCTCAACATCTTGACGGGCTTTCAGAAGAATATGACGGGGACGATGAGGTTCCGCTCGAAGAGAGGCGAGCGCGACTGGGACGAGTACAAGAAGGAGTCCTGCTACATACAGCAGGACGACATGCTGCACCCGTTGTTCAGCGTGCAGGAGGTGATGAAGATGGCAGCCGACCTGAAGCTCGGTAGCAATCTGAACAAGAAGGCCAAGCAGATGGTCATCGACGACGTGCTCGACATCCTGGACCTGTCAAAGACGAAGGAGACCCGCTGCGATAGGCTGAGCGGCGGTCAGAGAAAACGACTCAGCATCGCCCTCGAGCTGGTGGACAATCCGCCGGTTATGTTCCTGGACGAGCCGACAACCGGTCTAGATTCGTCCGCGTCGCTTGGTCTCGTCGCCATGCTGCAGTGCCTGGCCAGAGGCGGTAGGACCATCATCTGCACGATCCATCAACCGAGCGCCACCATCTACGAGATGTTCGACCACGTGTACCTGCTCGCCGAAGGCCACTGCGTGTACCAGGGTGACGCGAAAAATACAGTGAACTACCTGAAGAAGGTGGGCCTGCAGTGCCCGATGTACCACAACCCCGCGGACTACGTGATCGAAGTTGTGTCCAAGGAATACGGCGACTTCAACGAGCGTCTGACCGTGGCGGCGAAGGACCAGTCCTGGAGGGCCACCACGACCACGGTGAAAAAGGTCCTCTATCACACGGACAGTATGTTGAAGTACAACGAGGAGGGCAAGACGACGGTGCTGATACGACCACCGTCCGAGTTCTCGCGGTTCCTCGTCCTCGTCAACCGCTGTAGCATCCAGCTGTTCCGAGACTGGACGGTAACGCATCTGAAACTTGCGTTGCATATCCTCGTGGGCATCCTGCTGGGTCTCTTGTATACAGACGCCGGCTGGGATGGTAGAAAGACGATCAGTAATGTGTGCTTCATGCTCGTCAACTCGGTCTACATCTGTTACACGAGCTTGATGCCGGCCGTCCTCAAGTTCCCCGCGGAGCTGCCAGTTCTGCGCAAGGAGCAATTCAATAACTGGTATAAGCTTCGAACCTACTACGCGGCTGTTCTCCTCACCAGCATACCCGTGCAGATGGTCTTCGTGATGGTCTACTCGGCCACGTGCTACTTCCTCAGCAGTCAACCGCCGGAGCTCTATCGTTTCCTCATGTTCATGACAGTGACGGTACTGGTAGCCCTCGTTGCCGAAGGCTTCGGTCTTACTCTGGGCACGACGGTGAATCCTATCAACGGCACGTTCCTCGGTGCTATCAGCACCTGCGCCTTCCTCGCCTTCGCCGGCTTCCTCGTGCTCTTCAATCACATGCCCCGGTTCATGTACTACGTCACCTACGTGAGCTATCTGCGCTACGCGTTCGAGGCGATGGTGCACTCCGTCTACGGATTCAACAGGCCGAATTTGCCCTGCCCAACCACCGATGACATGGAGTACTGCCAGTACAGGATACCCAAGGTCGTGCTCAAGGAACTCGCCATTGCCGATACCAATTACTGGGTGAACGTTGGCATACTCGTGATACATTTCGTCGCGCTCAGGTACATCGCCTACTGTACGCTCAGGAGGAAGGTCTCCACGATCTGATCAATGACGACAGGTATGGGTTATTATCTTTTCCTGCGAGAGACGTTAACGAACGCTAAATCCATTTACACGGCATTAATTTCGCATTTGTTACTATACAACTGCTGCTAGGTACGATACTGCATTAATTTTCAATTTGTCACTAAAATGGTCGTGATATGGCAATTTATTAGACTTTCCTTGTACGCGATGTGCTTGACGAGTTGTGAAGTGCCATCGGTCAAGCTAGAAGTGACAAAAAAAAAAGAAATGGCAATGAATAGGCAGTTAAATAATAAATCTGTAATTTGTATTAACAGATTGCAACTTTATTGGGGGTTTAATAGAATAACAGTCAAGGAAAACGTAAGATAATTGAAAAAATGCGCTTTTAAACATTCGATTGGTGCCGATAAATCTGTTTAATATTATTAACGTAAATTGTAATTATTACATTCTCGCTGTCACTATTTTCAAATTAACGAATATAGCCAGTCCGGTATTATATAACTTAACCATTCTATGTACGCACTTGATGCTAGTACAAACTTTGTACACCGATACATGATTAGTTTAGCATATTGACTCTTCAAATAGCAGGCATTAAAAGCATATAAACAAAAAGTGATTTAATATGGTTCTACTGGACTTATCTTCTAAGATCATAATTGCAAGCTTCAATTACATAACTTTGATCGAATAACGCGTTTTTTTTCTATGAATAAATATTTCTGCACTATCGACACCGCCCGCAGCCTATAATTTTCTGACTCGCGATCCGCGTATTACACATCGCCCGTACCGGCAAAAATTAAATAGTTGGTTTTGACAGTACTAATTTTACGGTTGCGCAACTCTACTGAAAAAAAATCGACTTGTCATCTCATCCAATTAATTCGTTTTTCCCCTGCATCAAAGATCCGTCATTTGTCATTCGCGCAATCATTAATTTCGCGGAGCATCATCGTACGCAAAAACCACCGCGCGCTGTCAATAAAAAAAAATCATGTCTCACACCCGACGTTATTACTCAACTAAAAATTTCTTACTCCACATATTATATACTATCTAAATTTTAATCAGTAAAATTCACTGAAAATCAGTTATAAGGTATACCCAATCAACTGAAATATTCGGTGAAAAGTAAAAATTAACTGAGATTTCAGCTGATTTTCTCTACTTATAACTGATTTTCAGTGAATTTGACTGATTCTTTAGCGAGTATAGACATTTCAATGCACCGGGATCTCACGTTCTTTTCTCACCTTACTTTTACAGACGCTTGCATCGAGATAGCATTCTCTGGACGACACCACAAGGAGGGAAGAGACGGAGGCGCTACCAAGTTCAAGGATCTCGCCTGAGCGAGTGAAAACACAAGATCGGACCGAGCAACAATGGCTCCAGCGAACCGAAAGGATACATTCGAACTCTCTCTCTTTCCCAAAGTTACATATACACTCACGCGCGAACGAGTCGGGAGAGAAGAACCTTCGGAGGCGGAAAGTCAAGATCGTGAGGAGAGCAGATGACAGAGGCAAGGACAGAGAGAGGGAGGAAACAGGATCCGATCAACGCTCGCACGCGCGCGTATGTGCCGTATGCGGAAAGGAAAGCACACAGACTTATCATCTCTTTCCGCGCATAAATATCCGCGACAGAAATCGAACGTTGCCTGGCGCACGTACGCGCATACGTTATATTATATATATATACAGCTACACACGCGCGTGTATATAAGCTGTGGGGGCAGAACACGAGGCCGGCCTATAAATATGTCTATATACACCGTGGCCGGCCGTTCCCCGAAAAACGCTTAATGGAGAACACGCGGACAGCGAGAGCGCGTATATATATGACATAGATAGAATTACTTATACGTGTGTCGCTTACGGAACAACGCTGAAAGCGCGTGTATAAAAGCGATCGACGTGTCTATTCGCCATTGTCTCCTATAATGTTTGTACTACGCCTTTGTCTCGATGTATAATACTGGTGCGCCTCTATGTATGTGTATGTGTGTGTATGTATAAGTGTAGATTATTTATTTGCCATGGTACTTTTACACGCGGACCCGGGTATACGCGCACGTGGCCTTGACCCCCTTGCGTGACCGATGGGAACCGTATTTAAATATAAGGAAAGGAATGTGCCGAGTTTTTTCTTTTTTTCGTATGTATGTGTAATAATTTTACGTGTGCGTACACGGGGGCTTTTAGTTCTTCTTTTTTTTTGACATTTCTATATGTTGAACGCGATGGACTTTTTTGATGAGTAATAAGATTCGCAAGTTTGTGTATAGGTGCAAATGAGAGATCTTTTTGCCGGCGTTGTTTCCTCGAGTGTCGGTAGCGTTTTTTTTCTTCTCTCTTTGTAGACACGAGCCGCGCCAGGATATACTTAACGTGCTTTTACCTCCCCGGCGATATCATCGCGATTGAGGGTATAATTCACGAGCGATGGAGAGGAGAGTTACGGCCGACACGTTATAGGCGACAGTAATTTATAAAAAAAAAGGAGAAGAAGAAACGCGTAATTATAATTGCTAATGTTTTTGTGTATGTGTGTGGGTATGCGTGCGGGGCAAATATAAACGGGAAGTCTGTTTCCTCGTATTCGATGTGAATTATGTACACGTGTGTAGTTAGTTTTTGGCAGAAAGAAAAACAGCCCCACGCGGTTTACCGGTTTTTTCTCGCGAGCCTTGCGTGGGATAATTATAGGAACGTAGCATTGTCGCAGAAAGTGTCGCAACCTTGAGATGCACGACATGTGTGTATGTGTGTGTGTGTGTGTGTGAATATGTGCGTGTGTGTGTGTCATTTCTATTCAAATAATTAGTTCTTGGGCATTTTACATGCGAGATGCGCATTCTCACGTTTGAATAAATTTATACAATAATTGTTATACACACTTGTTTGGAAGAATATAATTTTATATTATGTCAGAGGTATTATGTATGATTATATATCGATAAGCGTCTATACTATATGTGACTTTGTAAATTCACCTTATCTTAAGCGGTTTTTTGTACAAAGCGGTTTCTTATGATTTTTGACTATTACTACTTAGTTAGGTAATTTTAACGTTTGCGTGTCATTTTTAATGTGGACATATTTTGTAAAAAAAAATTTAATGTCATTGGCTGTGTATCAATGTTGATGGATTAAAAAATATATATATGCATCGATTTGAATGCATTGACATTAGAACGTGGTGTTAATTAAGACTTGTTATATGATTCATTATTCCTTTCGATTCAGTACGTGATCATTTATGTCTATTCTTATCGTTGCATATATATGTATTGGTGCTCTCTAAAAGGAAATCGACGAGTTTGCCTGTAGTAGAATTCCTCTTGAAATTTATGTTATATTTAATTGAACTATAAAAAGATACTTACGTCTTTGGCATAAATTTCCATTCGATAAACGGTAAAAATGTCTTCCGTTACTGTGATATAGAACCTGATAGTCTAAAATTATGACACTGAATTAACAATTTAGATATTCCACAGTTTGTCAATAAAATTATAAATTAAACGAAGCAATCATGTTTTTTGTAGTTTTACACTATTTATCTAATTGAAATTTTTTACATATATATACACATATAATCACATATTTAAATACATTAAATATATTGTAATATTAAAAATTAATATTAACCGCAAAAGTCTATTACTGCAAGAAATTACAACTTTTTTGTTCATTTTTCAATTTTTTATTCAACTAACAAAACGTCGACCACTCAATATGATAATTCCAACGATGAAGTAGCATTGCACTAAATGTCTTGTTTCTCTCATATAAATTATTGGTTTTGATCTTGTCAAATATTTTTTAATTTACCCGCGTAAAAATAGTTTTTTAGCCAATATGTTGCCCATATATGGGCATAATATTGGCAATATGTGTATTATATGGAAAATAGAATGTAAAGAAATGGGCAATATTTGCATATCCCGCTCATACACATAGATATAAATTTTTATTTTACGCGTGTGTGGTATTAATATAACTGTATATTTTAACTTTAAAATTAAACGGGCCATTTTTGCAAGCGGTAAATTTAGATTGCTTTACATTTTACATACTAATTCCGGATGTTCTCAACAATTCAAAGTTACATTTAAAGTCCCGTTGCTTCATATCAACTTTAGAAGCACTCTTACACGCGACATACTTAATTTTTCAGCGCAGCAGCAGCCAACTCCTCGGCTGCATTTGCAAAACAAACATGCTTTACGCGAGAAGCGACATTATCATCATCCGGGAAAAACAGACCGTTAAATGACGTAGCAGGCAAGCCATCATCACTGCGTGTGCGCAAATGACAGTCGCGGCGTCTGCAAAGATAACGTTATACATGATAGTTTTTGCTGTGCGCGCAAGATCTCGGGGCCGCACGACTTGAAATTTAAATGCAACGCAGCCGCCGACGATGTCATCTACATCTAGGAAGTGTACGCGCGAGGTCGAGTACAAACAGACGTCCAACGTTGTTTTGCCTCGTTCTCAGATTCGTACGCGTTCTCCACGTGCTCAATTGCGGATAAGAAGTCTAAAGTGGAGTCGAACAAGAAAAGCGCGATTATTTATTCGTGAATTTTAGCGAGTAATCACCTGGCGCATGAGACTGATTGTTTTTCTATATACTTATCGACTGCTGAAAAATCGCGTTAAGCGCTGCCGCGTGAGAAGTGCTTTTCCACCGTGGAGGAAGAAGTTTTTTGGGGTAGGCTAAGTATGCTAGAGCTTCAGTGATGGATGAGCCAATGAAATTTTTTTATTTTTTTGGTCCGAAATTAATAGTAGAGGATTCGATGCACGTTCCAGGAAAGAAGAGTTAAAAACGTTTGTAGCAAAGTCGGTGATTATTTTGGCTCGATGATAGGTGCATGACATACTTGAAGATTTGTGGTTGATTTTCGTTCAGGTATATATGATGTATACAAATGTTGCATATGTATTTATCTTATAGTCATTTTTTGTCTTTTAAAGCATCCATTAAAAATACTTTTATTGCAATAATTCTTAAAAATGAAAGAACATGTTTATTTGATAGCTCTTCATAATTATACTTTCTACTACTTTGACGCGCGAATTCTTTGAAACAAGCAGTTACCGTAGAGTAATTTAAAATTTTAATAAAACGCGAATCTCAAAGCAAACTACAACTACTCTTCTCAATGTACCATCTCTCAAACGCGGTCAAATCTCATAGCCACCAGTTTTTAATTTCGCCATTAAGAATTTCATCACAATTTTACTGCGCTAAATCGAGATGAATCGTCTCTTGCAGGTCGGAGTTCAGGGTGTACCTATATACACATACGTGTTGCAAATATACACACGGCCTCCGTCCGCTAGACGAGGCACGTATCAAATTTTTATTGCCCGTCCGTGTAATGAAGGCGCGCACGCTCTCGTTGCGCAATGCACACCACAGAAAAAGTTATGTGTTACAAAAATGTGTATCCTTCGTACTCTGGCAACTTCCAAGTTCAACCGCCGTCGCTGTCTCATTAAAATGTCGCAAAAAACCAGCAGCGATGTACATACATACATTCGTACGCAGACATATGACTATGCTCATGATATTGATGATGTCATTTTTTGCCTGTTTTTCGTAGCTCGATTTTCAAAGATGTAATAGGGATAGAGCGACGTCGTGTAGACATTAGTTTTTGCCAGACACGCTCAGGATTCTTTTTTAGGATTGTTAATTATCGTGTTCTTTCTTAGGATCTTTACTTTGAAAAAGGTATCGTACTTTCGTGTGCGTGGAAACTAATTAAAATACGTTAAATTGCTTCGATTGCATACGGACATTTCTTCTTTGCGTGTAAATAGTTATTTGGAGGAATAAGTATGTCCTAACGGTAAACGGGATGTCGGAGTTATTATGAATTCCTAGATACGAAATTGTTCGCAATTTTAATTTTCTACCAGATATTTCAAAGTTGTAGCAGACGGAATGAAAATTTGAGAAAATAGAGCGGAAATACGGAAACATTGGAAAGTCTGTAATTCGATACATACTCCGACATCCTTATGAAAATACTTTACATAATCTTTTACATCAATTCATATTAAAATAATTTTGTATTGTATGAATAAAGTTGTGATATAATAAATGTATATTCACATACCCAGAGAAAATTCTGGTAACTGTTACTACAAAAGTATCAGGCTGTATGGTGCAATAATGGCACAAATATAAAATATAGTAATCGTTGTCAAAATATAACTAACCTGACTATAAAAAATAGTAAATCATGACATATTTTAAACTGTGTTTGTAAATTAGAATACAAATATTATAAATTTTATCTAAAAGTACTGGAAAATCTTGTTCTTTTGAGTATTAAAGACTTACCATAAGAAATCGCATTCATAACTTAAATTGTATAGTTATCTTTTAAATATGTAAATTCAACAAGATTTCTATTTACTATGTCAAACAGTTACTTCTACCGTACGTTTTTCTCTCGGTATATTTGTAAGATATCATGGAACAGTTGTATAAGAAAAAAGTTAATACAGATAAACCTATTTTTACTTTTCTTATACATTTGAAATTCACAACATTAATTCCCATAAAAGAATGGTCAATCCAAGTGGAAAATCGATGAAATCATTGCGATTTGCATAATTTAACTTAAACTATAACGTAAAATGGTGATATTTATAACACATGATACGTACGTGTAATTAAGGTAAGTTATAATTTTATATGTAATAAAAAAACTATGCTTTACATTAATTATATGGATTTCCAATTACGCGATCAGGTATATATATATACATACATTATAGGTTTTCCGTATATCCTTTTCTGTTTGGTTTGTTTTACAAATAAAGTAAAGGAAACATCAAATACCTGCTCTCTTAAGAAAAACATATTTAGCACATTAATAGTATTTAAAAGAATACAAGCACTATTCTGAAGTGATTAGAATAAGGAAGGCCAAAGTCAAAATAATAAAACATGAGACATCTGGAAAAATGGCACATTTATTATGTTATTAGTGATAATAATATTACTAGTGGTAATTAAACATTTTTTCTTTCTCAATCGAATCTTCATCGTATGTTTTTTATTTTGTCCGTATCCGTGTGCCTGTTTTTTTAGTTTACGCGTATGTATGTGTGTGTGTGTGTGTTTATCCTCGTATGCGTGTACCTCGTGAAGATTTTCTCGTGTACCGTGCGAGAGAATCGCGATAGCGACCACATACTACATATTACTCGCATGTAACTTTATCTCAAATTTTGTCTCGCCCAGTTATTTCTCAGCGCTCTCGGCACTTATTATGCATATTATACATATTATGAGTATACAGTTCTCGCACGGACCGGATTTGGCGGATTGGTCAATCGAACATTTGTTTCTAAGTAACCATCCATTCGCCCTTTCCCTTTTCACGCTTATACCGACTCGAATCCTCACATCGATGATCTCGCACACACACGTTCACTCTCTCGCTCACTCTTTTTCGACGTTCACTCGTGTATCATTTTTTTTTTGTTGATTTATCTCTCACTTTCGCACTCTCTCGTACCCACGCACTTGAACTATCTAAAACTGTCGACGAGTCTAGCTTATAGACTGGGCTTAAAATCTATTTATAGTCGATATTATTTTACATGATTACCTTCGCAAGTCTTCGGCACGCAATTACTTTTACAAAAGTATTTTTATCGCCATTAATTCTCGCGCCTTATCTGCGGATATGATCAGACGCATGTTTTTCAATCATAATTAATAGAATAATAATAGAATAATAATTATAATAATAATAAAAATAATAATAATAATCGTAATAATCGTAATAATAATTATCACGCCGAGTCAACTCGGCCTCTCTTAACGCTTCTACGTCACAATGTACAACTTTTTTTCAGCTCTTCTCCCTTCTACTTCTCTCCTTTATCCAGTGTCGTCTAGCAGTGTGCAGACGAACGGAGGTATTACAATTACAATTAATTATTGTTGAACGAGGTCGCAACCGACGTTATTGTCCTTCTCACGCGGAAGTCCTCGAGAGCTGCTTGACAGTTTTCTCTTTCTCGAATGCGATTTTCCCGATACAGAAACCATCGAACACAAGGAAGCATGGTTTCCCGAGTGGGAGCAGTGACAATTTCTATTGTATTTCGGATACATCATGATCCTTTTTCACATAGCTTGTCTCTACGGCCCGCAATGTGCTTGTCGATCGGATAACTAGATTTTACCGCAGATTGCTACTCATGAGCGTCACTTTTGAATTGCTCGATGAAATCAAATTTATCGTCAAATTCGTGCTACTTTCTACTTCGAATTACAGATGTATAAAAATAACACGATTTTGGGGATTTGTCAATTTATTTAATCGAGCAAGAATTTATTACTTCTGTCAGCAGTATAAGTTACGATTCAAGCAAACGAATACTTTGATAAATAAAGCAACGATTTGTCCTTGAAAGCTTCGCTCATGTGACGAAAAAAGATTGTTAAGTCAATAAATCTGCGATTAAGAGATCGCACGTAAAATATTCAAATATGAGAACTAAACTTTTCCTCTTATTTCAAAAGAGGAATTTAAATAAGTACAATCTTCTATACGATACATGCTTGATATAAATAAAAGATACAATCCAATAATTATAATTGCTTACTTTTCCGATAAAATCTAGTTTAAGACTTGTCATTCTTCTTTGAAAAAGAAAACCCCCCGAAAGATGATAAGATAACGTAATTATGCCGATGGGAGCCAATGCTCGAATCGCCTCGCTTTCAGGTGTCAGAGGAACTTCAGCAATACGTTGAATACTTATGGTACGAGGTCGCACGACTACTCGTTCGATATATATATAATACATCTTTGCCGCCGAGACGTCATCATTTTTCTTTTAAATTTTTATTATGTTAAATCAGAGATATAAGTAGCTGACGCGAGAAATCTCAATTTTGCTTGCACTCCCGCGTTAATGAAATAAAAGAAATATCTAATGGAGAAGGAAATCCTCGCAGTGAAGCATGGCAAAGACAATAAAATAAGTAACATCACAAACGTATCCTCACTTATATTCGCATTATCCCAACGCTATATATGTCCATTTCTGGAATTTATCAAAAAATATCGTCATGATATATAATGAAAAAGTTTGTCTTTTTCGTGTAAGAGAAAGGTTAACATCGAAATAATATTTACAATTTAATTAATGCTAAGTAACCATGTATGTACCTTTCTTCTTACGTTAATTTTTGAACTCTTTAAAACATAATTTTGAAAGGAGCCAATAATAAAGACAAAATCTCAAATAATAATGGAACGTTTCTTTTTTTTAATTTTTTTGCACTTCGCAAGATAAACTAAATCATTCATGGTATAACACAGTTTTATTAATAAAAAATTATTTTCTATATACAATAAAAATGAATGTAAGATTTGAATAATATAATACAAGTATTATGCTTTTTGTGCGTTTGATGCGCAAGAACACTAAATAAATGTGCGATCATTTCCACTTTAAAAAATATCAAAATCATATATCAATTTTTTTTAAAACCAAGTTATTTGGTCATTAAGCTGCACTAAAGATTAACTTCACAGACAAAATAATTTGAATATTGCTGCAATTCTAATACAAAACAAATAATTATATCCGTCTCTTTTTCTGAATTCAAATTAAAATATAATTATCAAAAATCGTCTAAGATATAACATAATACATCACTTGAAAATCGAACCATCAATCTAATTAATTGCAAGCCTAAAATAAGGCATGTGGCTAACGTCACTTTGTCTTCATATCACAAAAAAGATTTTCAAGATAAAAATCAACATTTATCGATAATCATGGGACGTTAAATGAAAGAAAATGGCACGTAAAGCAGATACTGCACACGTAATCATGTTTCTAAAGGAAAATAAAGCACTAGAGAATGAAAACGCTATTGACAAGAAATACTATTAGAAACTCGTATTTCAACCAATGAAGTGCTATGTTAAAGATTGTTGATCTTTAACATGATTCCCTCAGCTATATTCTCTTTCGAAAACAAAAATGTATTCTATATCACGAAGGATTTCCTTCTCTTATACAATAATTCTATAATAATAATAAGAATAATAATGGAGCAATAATTAATATCTAATAATTGAAAATAATAAAATAATGATAATCATAATGATATTAATGATCGGTCAATAATAATCGTCTGTGGCAATTTTAATCTTAATTAGATAATCGATTAGGCATGCGTCACTGCTATATATATAATATATACAATTATGCGCAAGATATGTTTGAACTTATTCGATGGTAGTCTTCAATCGTTTTTCCATTCATTTTAGTTCTTCATATTCTCCTTTACGACCTTCCGCCAACGGATATAAATACCACGTTAAGCCACCAATTGTGTGAATACATAGTTTTTTTTCATGCGAGAAAAGCACCAAAGTATCCCGAGAAGTTCGCAGGATAGCAGTGCTGTTGCTCAACAGTGCTATACATTAACAATTTTTGGACGTGAAGATTTTATAATAATCAATCTTTCCGAGTACATGGAGTATGGTGATACAATTCGCGCACACTTTTATCTTTGTTCCATAGAATAAATATATTACGGCATTAACGTTTCTAAAATAGTTCTTACATAAATTAGTTCATCATTAGAAACTATAAAATTCTTAAGACTCTTCTCGGGACACGGGCGAATTTCGCATCCTTCGCCTTTGCTTTTCGCTACCTGCTTATTAATTCGCTTAACGAAACCTCAAACTCCTCATCCGCCCTTTGAAATCCTCTAGAAAAATACAATTCGTCCGATACCGAACGTTTGGTAGTCGCGCTATATTTCAAGAATTCTACTTTACAATAAGTATTTTTCTCGGATATCTCCGTGTTCTCTGAATAAAAGAATTTTCCATCTTTTTTGGCTACGAAAGAAGAACGACTCGCGAATCATTGCGCATATTACATATCCCCGTTCCCTCCACAGGGCAAGCGGCAAAGGGCGGACAACGTTCAGGAGACGGCGATGAGCTGAGAGCAGGCCGAAGAGCGAATCGATTTCGCGGAGATCTACAGAATCATACCGCTACAGAGCCTCTGCTACTGTGGCGATAGCGCGCTGTGGTGGTGAATAGCCTGGGCGCTCTGCAACATGTCCAAATTTTTACCACATTTAACAATAGAACAATTCGTATTTTTGAGATAAATGGAGAAGGGAAAACAGAAAAAAAGTTTCAACAAGTAGATTATTCGTCTATGTTAATTATCAACACTACTTGAATGCAAATTTATGTGAATAAATATTACTATTTCACTGCTATAGATAGACATTCGTCTGTTGTTTTCTAATACGTGATCCCCATATGGAATTTTAGTTATTACCACTATTTAGATGTTTATAAGATTTTAGAAATAAATTTGAGAAAGGAACGATTGGATTTGAGATTCACTACTACACGTCTCTCGTGGTATGCATAGAAAGTGCTTTTAAGTATGTGTATCTCCTACACACTGAGTTCTAGGTTATAATGTGAAACATCGCTTTAATTAGAATGAAGCATATTATTAGACGTACCTTAAACATTATCATTATTAAAATCTAATTTTCTTTATGCCGAAAAAAAAACTTTAAAATGACGCATTCTGGTTTACAGTCTAAGTTAATCATATATAACTAATTTTAAACAATTGAAAATCCTATTTCTGAGCAATACTTTACGAGAATCAATGTATAAATATATCCCAATAAGCTTTTGTCTATTAATTTAAAATGAACTAATCTGAAGGTTCTATTTAAAAACGATGAAACTTTTTTTCTGCCTGTTACTTGATTATTCAAGGTACCTGCATCGCTGGGAATGGCGGCTGCGTATGTGCATGTGGATGTGGATGTGGATGAGTTATATGCGCTGCAAGATGGCCTGGAAGCTTAGGGCCATCTTCGGCTTTTTCTTCTTCTCTCCTCTTTAAGCACGCTGCCTTTGGATTCAAATTTCGTTCTGAAAAATGATGATTCATATCAGTATATATAAAACCTTTATAAACTACAAAAGCATGTTAGGTGACTTTGACTCAAAAATATTGGGTGTTTAAAAAGATATTGAATGTAACAAAAAACTATTATCATAGAATAAAAATACTTAGATTTCAAAAAATATCTTTATGAATATCAAGTCTACATATATCTTAAACGAATATTTGTATTTTTAAATGAGCTTGTCATTTCTGCTTATATCTGATTCATCTTTGTCATTATTAATCATTTGTTTCAACCGTACCTCTAACTTGCTGTTCTAATGCCATTATGACTTCAACAGCCATATTAAGGATTCCGAGTTTGGTTTGTGGTTTTTCTGATTTCATGTGTGCCATACACATCCTGCCGAGTTCTTTCAGCGCCTCATTGATATCTCGAATACGTATCCTAGAGAAAATTACGTAAAATGTAAATTACGACAAAAAATCATTAATGACTAATGACAATTGTATGAGTCATTTTCAAACAAAATATCCAACTAAAATTTCTACGAAGGTGATAAGATAATTTGTAACTGGTTAGTAAATTACAGAGACAGAATAGTAAAAAAAAAGTGTCACTAGAAATAATGTATTACATGATTTAGAATACGGGCCAATAGTTAAATAATATTAAAATTATTCAAAATAAATTATTCAAACAAAGTATCTTCATTCTTTTTCAAAATACTATGTTTTTTCTTGAATACACGTAAATATTCTTTTGATCCAAATAGCTATTCTTCGAATCGACTTGCTTCAACTCTTCCCTTACCTTTCCCTAGCGTTGTTAGCTTGGCGTCTTTCCTTTTCACGTTGCGCCTTTACGTCGGGATCGTCATCTTCATCCTCAGCGCTCGAACAACAGTTGCGCAATAACAATACTCGATTAATCACCTGAGTACGGCTAATTTATAAGCTAAACTTAGATGTCTCATATAATCGATAGAATTTAAGTATCAGTAAAAAATTTGACTTTATAATAATAATACAGTTATATAAGAATGTAATTAATGCGATAATTTAAAAAAGCTTTAAAAATAAATTTCTCTGACAGCTAAAGATTATATGAGCAGTTTTATTACGCCACGTAAACTTCTTTATTAGAGTTATTAGGCATATCGATTTGTTGTTCGAGCGGTCTATGGTTTTCTTACAATTAGTGTTAATTAATAAAATCATTGCAAGTACATTTTTGAATCCTGAATATATGTGAACACACGCATAATTATGGATTTAAAAATATAAATTGGTACCATGATAATTATTTTTATTAACGATCTCTTCATTATTTTGATGATTCCTTTTTCTAATAGGCCCGTATTCTTTCCGCTAGTATGTAAAACTATTTTTTCTTAGTGACGAAAGTAGTATGAGTAATTTTTATAATTTATTAGTACACAGGAATTGAATAAAGGAAAAACTCTGGTATCACAAACCTAGAAAGTAGACATTGGTGCAAAACAATATCAAAATATGAAAGGTAAAACCGACATAATGAAATGAATTATTTCTGTAAAATCATGTAAAAAACCTATTAAATACACGCTGTAAACAATACAATGGCTTCAAATTTGTTGATTAATTGAATCCTTCAAAAAACTACAAAATTATTTATATGAATTAAATTTATAATTATAAATATAACGTGCTTAACAAAGGAAATATAATAAAATAATAGATGAGATAAAAAAAGCATAGATAAAGGGCTTTACACAAATAATTTATTTTGTTAATATTTTTATGTATGCACAGATATCAAATATAAATATTGAGCAGTTAAATTTTTATAGAATAAGAATAGATGTCCTATAGAAGATAAAATGGATAAAGTCCTTAAAAGTTTATACTGATAAATTTCATGTTAATTTCACAAAAATAATTCAATTTCAAAATATCCAGAATTTTAGGTAGAACAACCTTAGTAACCTTAGAGTGAAGCAATAAAACACAAGATAGTAAAATAATCACCACAACCGTTAAAAGAAGGCGAAAGAACTAAATATAAATAGAAATATAAATAACTAAAATACGTGGATACAGGATAAGTGAAAAGAACAAAGTAACATGCCAATTGGCCTGATTGTATAGCCATATTAAAATGAAACTGATTTCGAATCGTGTTTGAGAAAGATTGAAATATTTTTCTAATTTTCATGTTACATTTTCGTTCAATAAACCAGCAGCATTTTAATTGTGACATCTGAATACGGGCCTTTAGAGAGATAAATTCAAGAAGATTTGTGTAGAATATCTGCCCATTCAAATATTGCAAATTGCTTAGAAATTCAGTATGTCATCTAAAAGCATTCTTATAAAATTGAAAGTAAAGAACGCTTTTGCAGATTATTTTTATGGCAGTTTAAGGAAGGATTCATGAAAGGATTCATTTGCCAAAATGCATCAAAGTGCGTACTGCGTGTGTTCACTAACCTCTCGCGAACGTTGTTGGCTTGTCGACGTTCTTTTTCACGTAGTGCTTTAGTACCAGGATCGTCACAATCTTCATCAGCGCTCGAACAACAAGTTTCAAAGACATAGCAAGTTAGTTTAGTTTGAAAACGTTACGGTTTCAACAATTATATTATTTAAAATGGAAAACGTTGTTACTACTCTCAAACATGAAATTAAAATTGTATGTTCGATATTATGCTTCAACGTTTTCAACACTTAATGAACAAATATTTAGATTCGTGTCTCTAATTGTTGCATATACTTACTATCGACGCGATCGTTTCGTGCCTTTGCCTTGGGATGTTGAGTTGACCTGACCTGTTCCAATAACGCCTGTAGCTACACCACCAATTTCGCTACTGGAAGGCTTGGTTTCACCACCACTACTATCTGGCGGGTCTTTCCTTTTTTCTACAGAGATGTATTCTGCGCATTAATAAAGTTTCGTATGTAGCTTATAATTAAATGAGAATGAAAATAAGCCCAACCAAAGTGCTACCCTTTCTTTTCAAATTACACTGATGACCAAATATAACTTGATAACGTTTATTCCTTACCGAAAGCATACAACACGTAACGAGATATTAATCATTTGAACGATTTAACATTTTTACCGACACACGTAACATTATTCTACTTTGTAACAGTACCCCGTTCCTAGTACTATGTTATTCCGAGCAATAACTAATGCACAACTTGAAATCGATCCGAGAAATCAGAACCCTATTCCCGGCGTCATACCGTCTAGTTTTTTCCTCGCCTCGAAGCCAAAGGAAATCCCCAGGTGCATCCCGCAGACTCGATTAAACGCGCAGAAAAAACAAAGGAGAGACGTAAGTAAGCGAACGCGAGTTAAGTCGTCCCGATAAGGTAGCGTTAGATAAATCACACGATCCCGAGCGCTCAAGCGCACTGCGAGTGTATCGGCACCTTTATTATGCCCCCACATGAGAGCTAGAGCACGCGCGCGATTCATTATGCCGACGCGCGCGCGAGCACATCCAAGTATTTTCGTAACGCCTTCTTTTTCTCTCCTCTGCTCCTTTGCGGATTGCCGCCGCATTAGCTACCGCAGATGCTTTATATACGCGCGCGCTTGCCACGCAAAAGTGCGGTTTTCTGTTTGTCGTTTTTTTTTTCTCGCCACGGCCATTTACGGGGATATATCGGCATTCGTTCGCATAATCATTGTCGCGCGTTCGCGCCGCGTGTGAAATTAACGCCCCGAGCGCCTATTTTAAGCGACGCTCGGAATTTCCGCGACGCGAGCCGACTAATAATCCGAAGGGACTCTGTGTGTGCGAGGGGAAGAACTATTCCTTCCGCGCAGCTTCGAGCGGTCCTCGAGCAGTCCCCTTCGCGTGTTCAATTGACGGTTCTCGCTGGCGCGCGCGTTTCCCTCCGACTATTCACGCATTCTTGCGCTCGCGGCTTTGTTCGCGCGCAACTCGTTCGCTTCCGCGAGTGTGCGACAAATCGAGAAAGTCGCTCGTTGCTCCGAGGTTTATTGTTCGCGCGGCTTTCAGCGATTTCTCTCTCTTTCTCTCCCCGTCTCTTTGGGGTAGCACTTGGAAGACGTAGTCGATGGCTCGAGTCGGCGATGGGCATGAAAACTTACTGGCATTTGTGACAGGTAGCCTCTCAATTTTGATGGAGCCGTCGGTGTCGGGCGTTGGTGCCAGGCCTGGGTACGAACTCTGGGGCTGTGACACCGTCACCGTTGGGTGCGGACTCGTCTGTAATAAAGGGAAATTTCATTAGTACGTAAGCCTTTGAATGGCGATATGGATTAGTTTTTTAAAATTTGATGTGTAAATTCATACCAAGTGGTCCAGTTGTGGTGGCGAGGTGTGGGAGTAAATGGCACCGTGTGGACCGACGGGTCCTAGGTGAAGGCCGGGTTGGCTCTCCGCAATGTTCCTGAGGACATTTATGGCGTCGTCCATGTGGTATGGTTCCTCCATGCGCGTCCCCTGTATCAACAGAATACGAAAAAAGGGAGCCGATTACATATAAGCTATAAAACATTTTTTTATTTTTTATAACTAGGTACGCGTTTCTTTTTATTAGTAAATAAAGTTTATCGAAGATTCAAATACTAATATATTAATATAATTTAGCACTTCTTAATTCTTAAAGGAGAATGAAATTCTCAATTATTGATTAACTTGTGTAAAGTAATTAAAGTGAATCTTCCATTCTTTGGATTATTATTTTAGAATTTTAGATATGCCGGAAAAAGTCCTGGATTATCCTGAAAATTTTGTATTTATATAGCTGAAAGACAATATCCAGTATTAGTCAGGCATGCACTTTGTAGCATTCAAATTTGTGTTAATTACAAGACTTAGTCATTAAAAGAAAAAAGATGTTGAATAATGATATAGAAAAAAAATGAGCGCGCACAGAGATGAAGAAAACAGTGAGGAGAAAGAGAGAAAAAAATAAAATGGGATGATATAGATAATGAGTTCGGTTAAAAAAAATGATAATTTGCGATCCTCACCTTGGAGTGGTCGCGAAGGAAGCCGATGGCATCGTCTACCCCCTGCAGTTCAGGCGCCGGCTTCACACACAACACCAACGCAACAACAAAACAAAATAAAAACAACCAAGTCAACACAACGTTCACAACAAACAATATTTAAAGGTAAGCTTCTAATATTTTCTCTCGAGGTTTTTACATTACCAAACTTGAATTAGTTAAGCCATCTAATCGAATTTACGAATAATATACATTTTAACAAGTTAAATTCTTCTTTTACAAGTAATATAGATCGTCATTCGGATTTTATCTACTTTTAATTATTATATAAGAAATATTTCAGATTCTTAGTTCAAAAGTTAAATAAGAAAAAATAACTACACGAATTAACATTTGTAGTTTACGACTGTGTACAAATTAGCAATAAAAATTAAAAAAAAAAGACACATAAAAAACACACATACAAAATCTGATGTTCACACATAAAACTTTAGCTTTACAATTGGAAAAAAAAATTCTTAATTGAGTGCAATACCAGTAAAAAAATGTGTGCAAATAATTGCAATGTTTTGTACTCATCTTGACAAGCTCAAATTAGAGGATCGCAAAACGACCTTCTAGTGAGCAGTAGTATATGAAATAATCGCAATGATAGCGTGTATTCGTGCCATGATGTAATTGTTAGTGATCGATTGATTAATTATAAATAATGTAGAGTAAGTCTAATGCATAATGAATTTGTTTTTGTATATGGTACACGAATGAACGCTCTGTGCGAAAAATGTAATGCGTGAACGATAAAATTTCTCAATTAGTCAAGCAAAAAAAGTGAGGATGGCAATCGCACGCAAAACAAAATCCCACGGCAAAACTGAACAAAAAAAAAAGTTTAAAAAAGCACTCGTGAATTCACGTAACTAAAAAAGTGTATTATTCAAAGAAGAAAAAAAATTTGGCTGAAAGATGCTTTCGATCACGTTCATTACTTTCTCTGCTACAGTTACATCTCTTAAAAAAATTTGATTTACTTTACACAAATAATGGCACATTAACTTTATGCTTTCTGATAAATTCAAGTAATGAACGTGTGCAACGTTGAGAGGAAAAATTTGTAAACAATAAAAAATGAAGCTAGTCTGGCAGCTAACGTCGATACATACCATGTGCATGGTTCCGCGGTTCGGATCCGCGGCCAGGTGTGGTGAGACAGGCGCAGCAGTGGGTGCCCAGCCCGCCGTCGATCCTGTCAAGGGCGGCGGCGAACTCACAGGCGTCGACGGGTTACTACTGTAACTCGATACCGACTGGTCCGTTGGGTAAATCTGCGTAAATTGAGTACGTATTAGTCGAAACTATAGAGAAAACAACATTGTTCATAGTAAGATTATTCGATTTTTCATTGACATAATAAAACTATATAGCGTTATAAAAGAGTTATTTATATATTATAAAGAACAGAGATATCTACGTTATCGACATGCAAGCAAAAATGTAAAATTCATTTATACAGCGATTAAAATAAAACAAATTTTCTGAAAGCGATTAAATGCAGAGAAAGATATAAAAGAGCAGTTTCGATTCCGTAAAGAAGGAAAACCTACTCGGCTGCTTACTACGGATGCGAGGGTTTTGCCGAGGCTGTCCTGGGGCGCTGACGTTGGCTGTGGCTGTGACTGTGGCTGGCTCGGCGCCTGGGGCTGCTGACTGCTGGGTGGCTGCACGACCTGGTTAGGCTGGCTGACCACGACGGCCGTGGCAACGGGGGCGACTACAATTGGCACGGCGACGGGCACCGGTGGTACCGGGGCGCCCGGACTGTGGCTGTACTGGAGCGTCCCCGCGGGCGATGGCGCGCCCTGGCCGGGCTGATTTGGTACCGTCGTGTTGCCACCCCGGAACGACGACATCGGGGGCAGCGAGGGCGCCGACGTCACGGCCGAGCCCAGGATCGGCTGGGCCGTAGGCTCGCCGCTTGGCGACATAGACGAGTACGCCTGGAAATGAACAAAGGTGCATTAGTTTATCGTACATTTTTGACAGATTAATGATGCATTTATTCCAAACTTATTGTCTATAAATAGTCGTGGAGAAATGTTTCGATCATTGCTTCAAATTACGCTTTTTTTCTCTCTCTAAAATTTATATACGTAAAGACGATTCCTTTCAAACAAACGAAAAAAAAGAATTGAATCCGATCCGTATAAACGCCCGCAGATATCATCGAAACACACACAGGCGCGGGACGCAACGTAGATGCCATCCATCTCGGGCGCTAATCGAAAAAAGACGAAAATCAAAAAACAAGACGCGGGAGAGAGTATCCGCCTATACCGGTGCGCGCACGAGTTGAATGCGAGAGCCGCGCGCAACCTGCGAATCCGAAATTTGACAAAGAGGAAAAAGCCGGTTGCGCATACGTATACACGAATTTACAAGGGCGAGCAGATGCTGCCCCCGATTATATCGCGATCGCTCGCGCCATTCAGTCGTGTGGGGGGAACCCTTCGTATATAAGAGAGAGAGTGAAAAAAACGCGGGAGGAGGAGAAACAAGACGAAGGGAGCTCCTTTGGACGAGGCGCAGACGCGCGCCGATGCCTTTGTTATCGGATACTCGCGCGCGCTTTGAAAGCGAGCGCGTTCTTGCACCTACTACGTTAAACGCGGCCGTAAAGCGAGTCTAACTTTAACTTCTGAAAGAGAGAGAGAGAGGAGAATCGGAGTTGCGTCAAGTCGTGGAAGAGCTGGCCTTTTATAGGACGGGTGGCTTTTAGTCTTCTTTTGGGTAGCGTTTTATACCGATACTCTTTTTTTTGTCTTGCAGTGTGGAGCGTAACTTGTTATGATCGGTATTATAGAAGTTAATATTGGGATAAAAGAAAGAACGAAGATCTTGAATAATTAATGTTTAAACATGATGTCACTGCGGCCGCGTGCCTAGAACCGCCGTTATCACTCATCCAATCAGAAGATGTAAATAAACCGCGCTATCAAGTGAACGAGCAATTGCAGCCACTTGAATAAATCAACAAGCGTTAAGGAACCAGGAGAGAAAGAGAAAGAGAGCTGGATTACCAGGGGATCGGCGGACGACGGCTAATGAATAGCCGAAGCGCGCTCGCAGAGAGGCGAAACAAAAAGAGAGAGCAGCAGCCGTCGCCAGCGGTCGACAAAAAACGAAGAAGAAACTACTTCTCTTCCGCGCGCTATACGGCGAAATTGAGGAACGCGCAGAGAAAGAAACACCGAAAATGGACCGGAAACGCTGGGATGCAGATTAGAGGAGACCGGGAGGACACACACACATATACGATAAATCGAAGGCAAAAACTCTCCTGTATACTCCCCCTGTATACAGCGAATTGTAGCCGCGGTCGCGCGAAATGACGAGGAGGCGAGTATAGGTGGTTATATATAGCGAGGGACGAGAACCGCGCGCGTGCGTTGCCCCGAGCGGAGGAGCGAGCTATATAGGAAATCATTCATCGGGAAAAGTGACGCAATTTCGCGAAGAGACCGAGGGAGTGGAAAGAGAGAGAGATCTCTTTTTTGCGCTCGTACTGGCAGTCAGGCGGACAGAAGTTACGGGAGCTGCCGGTTTTTTTTCCCAGTGCATTCGAAAAAACAGTTGTTTGTAATTAATACCATGCGGAGGAATGAAAAAAAGAGATATCGAAAAAAACTTGCGAGGCCAACTTGATTAATGTTTTTCTAACAAATGAGAAAAAAAAAGAACTGTTTTGAAATCGCGAATCCGAGCGCAAGAAGAAACATTATATAAAATACCGAAAATGATAAACCGTGTATAAGTTACTATAAATTTCTAAATAAGCTTCTGCAGCATTCACCCCATAACCTCCGAAAAAAAAACTCACGCCACGTCATTCGTCCCGATCTCATCGCAGCATATGTATTTTCGCGCGCTCTCCGCGTAGTCAGTTGACGCGTGCTCTCCACTCTTTTCTATATAACGCGCATACTGGCTGTCAACAGTGTCTCTCAACTACGCTGCTCACTCGCTCAGACTCTCTCTGCAGCGCTCCGTTGCAGCGGGCCGTCGAAGATCGAGCGAAAGAGAGGGAGAGAGAGAGAAAAGCCACAGGGTGGTCCAAAAAAGAGCATCGAAAAACACGCGCGCCAGCTCCCTCATGCCAGCTGGTCGGCCGCGAGCGAGCGAGAAAGGGCCGAGGGTCGTCGTCGAGCTACTTGTGCTTCTCCTCCTTTCTCCCTTCTATACTCCTACGCTGATGCCTCGGAGTTTGCTCGTTTTTGGAAATCGCGCTGCCGGAACACCCGATACGCGAGGACGCGGCTCGCCGTCAGGCTTCCCAGGACGAACGACGTTGGAGACGAGAGAAAGAGAGGTCCGGGAGCGCTCAACTGGAAGGGATGACGTTAGCAAGGAAGGCAGCTTGCGAGATGTAGACTGGAGATGGGAGCTGAACGTTTTCGTATATATATACAGCATTGGGTAATCGGCTGATTGACAGTGATTGGTGTGTATATTGGATACAAATTGGTAGGTTATATGCTCGATTATACGGCCGCTAATTGCAGTCATTATTAATTTTTCGAGGTAGAGAAGTTTCAAAGTGATAAATCAATCAGCTATACTTATACGTGACATGGAATCTGTTCGATCGATCGAACGAACGGTTCAGCGTATATATAGTTGCGAAAGAAGTTCGCGGGACAACGAGCGCGATGAGAGAGGTAGATTTGTGTATCTATATATTACGAAATAATGCATCGCTCTATGCTCGATCGGAATTGTAGTACACTGAATGATAGAGAACAAAGTGTGAAATTTAACGTTATGCAACGACGGTATATGCAGAACGTTAAAACACTTAATCGTCGAATTATAAGTTCAAGAATCAAGACGACCATTAAACCGAGAAATGATCGATCGTTCGCCAGATCAATGTAACACACTGATATGCGTCGCGGCCCGTGAATTTACAATCCATCTTAATCGTCCAAGAACAAAGCGCACGCTTCATAACCAATAAACATCGTTCTTAAATAATTAACGTGTCCCCTCTGACAAAACCCCGTGAATCACCCTTGATGCACACGACGATTAAAAAACTCTCCCATATTAATCGCCGCAATAATGTTCCCCCCCGTCGAGGTATTCCTCCCGACGATAGCCCATATTTAGCCCTGCATGCGCGTTGTCTCTTCGGACAGTCGCATCGACGGGCCACGAATAAACTCGCGCGCGTGAGCTCATTGAAAAGAAAGAGGAAGAGCGTATAAAGTCGGAACAAAGAGAAATGCGTATACGTATATATAGATATATATAGTAGAGTGAACTTACCATAGGATCGTGCGGTATGTGCATGGGGTAGGTCGGCTGGGCTAGGTGAGGCGGCGCGTATCCGCTGTAGGGCGGCTGGACGCCGCCGCCCCCACCGGACCAGGGGTCGCCTGGACCCGGTCCCGCTGCGTTCCCATCTGCAACGATAAAGTAGATTAGTCTCTCTCCTCGATGTATATATCTGTGTGTGTGTGCGTTTATAGCTCTCTCGCGTGAGCGCGAAAGCTAATGCCGTTTAGTTGCGTAATTTAGATATCGCCGGCGCGCGAGCCGTGTTATTGCAGGCTCGCGCGCTTTTTCTTGTAATTTTGTAATCGACGCGCGGTATGGTAATTGGATTCGATAATTCAGTTGACTAAGTGCCGTGTGGATTTATAGTTATTGAATGGTTATTATTTTTTTTTTTGTTGGCTAATTGTTTGCTAATTAATTGATATAGGAATTAGAATCGACGGTTTAGACAAATGTGTGTATTGTTGTTTTTGTAGAGAGTGTAGAAGGTGTGTGTGCGTATATAAATACTGCGGCGCGGATGATAATACACGTCACGTGTTTGATAAGTGATTCTGCAAAGTATTTTTACGCTTGATAATAAAATGAATCATAAATTGCATCGGAGATTCCTACGCAGCAAAACAATGCAGCCTGGCTCGAACAATAAAAAAAAACAGTATGCCTAGTATAATAATACAAGTGAGGCTAAGAATAATAGGGAAAAAACATTCTGTTATTAATTGATTTATAGTACAACTTACGTTGCAGTAATAATTTTTATTTTATGCGTGCAGAAAAGATATATTTATATAGTATATGTAAACAATGGAATACTTAAACAAATTCCTCAAATATTAATCAATAGCGCGCCATATCCGCGTTAAAATACCCCCCGCAACAAAGAAAACTTCTTCCTCGAACAACAACTTTTCCATCGTGCGGCACAGCATCGGCCGCGAACAAAGCCGCGAATCCGCCACGGTTTTTCCAAGCCAAAAACGCGCCGTTCACTCGCAAGTCGCTCTGTGTCTCGACCACGGCTCTTTCCTTTGATTTCGCGAAATCCAGGCGACCGTAGCAAATCGCCGCGCCATTATTTCACTCGGCGAACAACGGCAATAAGCAACACTGCCGCCGTCGATATATACGCAATCTCGCGCGAGCGGGGGCGGCCGAAAACTAAGCCAATCTGTGTATATATATAGATAGATACGTTGTCCGGTGAAAAGTTTTGCCCGGCGACGCCTCGCCCCTCTCTCATCTATAATACATCCTATTCGTATATACGGCACTTTTGAACTTTTCTCTTCTAGTTGGCGCGAGCGGGAAGGATGTGTATATATATATAGGGGGAGGCTGCTAGACTTTTGCCAACGAACTTCCTCGCGAGAGCGCTTAATGAAATATTTTAAGCGCCCGCCAGTGCCTGCAGAGTACACTCCCGCGCGCGATCCTCTTGTTTTAAACGTCTAATTTATGGATTTATGAAAGTTTCTGCATTGTTTTGCGTCCCGAAATGTTTAGTCGTTCTCGCCTAAATTGTAGGCCACGCGTGTTTTCAGATTGTCCACGGTGTTGCCTGGAAGGTGTCGCGTAGTTGTAGCTAATTGACTGACATCACGACGTGTATCCGTATATAAATAAAACTTTCGCGCTTTAAATAACTCACGCTGCATTGAGGTATATAAATATGAAAGCTTTGTGCGATACTACAGGGCTTTATTTAAATGACTTTTTCAGCAGTCAGCCCGCCGCCATTGTCTCGATGATGTACATTAGACCCCGAGCGCGCACAATCGAACAATAAAACGCGAAAAAAAAAATCTCCTCGAAAGGTCTTATTTATACGCGTCAGGCGGCCAACAAACGAATGACTTTTGACTTCTGAAGCACGCGCGCACGCGAGAAAAGCGTCGAGACCTCTAGTATATATATATACCTCGAAAAATTTAATTGTATACACGCCTGGGCTTTAGCGCGCACGAGCGCGTATTGTACAGCGGCCTCCTCCTCCCCCGTGAAAGAGGACGAAAATTGCGAGGAGAGCCGTCGAGGGGGAAAAGTGAGAGAGAGAATCCCCGTGGAGTCTCGACCGGACGGGACGCAAAACTTTTTCCGATTTTCTCAAAAGCGAACGGGCGGGTGCTCCCCTCCTGAGCTTGCCTGGTTTACGTCCACCTCTCCCCCGCTTTTCTCCCGTCTTTTCACCCCTCGGCCAGGACACAAAGAGGCTCGCTTATGACGCGACCCAGAAGTTTAAATGCTAGTCAGAGAGTGGGGGAGAGAGGAGCCCGAAAAATGTATTTGCCGTTCGGTTAGATTTATTATCGCTGCGGTGAATCGAGAAGAGAGAGAGAGAAAAAGAAGGTACGGTGTACGGTTTCTGAATGTGTTTTATGCTTCCGTTCGAAAGTTATTATTGCCTTCGTTATACTGTGAAATTTCCTTTTCAAATTTATTCGCACCAACACTTTTTTCAATGCTTTCGATTTTAATAATCAGAATGCAAGGATCGTTTATTTATATTTAAACGCACTAAATATAGTAAGGTAAATATTTTCCAATGAGCATTAGCAAACAAATATATACAATCCTTGCATCGTGGCCACCCCTTCGCGCGCGCGACATCCTCATCGACAAAGCTCTCCGATAAAGCGCGAGTAACCAATACGCGTGACGCACGCAACGTGACGCGTGCCGATCAGTCTCGCGAGGCATCGACCTCACTGCAGTATAACAGCAGCCGCCACCGTCGACGAGTATATAAGCCGATTATCGCTTGTAAAATAAGAGTCTCTCTCTCGGACCTCGCAAAGCCACTTTATTGTCTCATATTTTAGCGAATTAGGAACTGCTCTCGACGCGCGAATAAGATTGAGGACAGCTGAGCGGGGGGCGCGCGCTTACGAAATTTCGCGTCGTTAGTCACCCGCGCGGCATTCTTTGTTCCAGAGTAGCTGCAGTAGTGTTGCTGTACTGTTTTACGGGCTGACTTTTACTTTCGCGCGGTGTGTTCGGTTTACAGCGTATAAAGAAGTAAGATGTGTACCGCTCGGATTGTCCATTGTTTATAAAGTTCTTTGCATCGATAATGTAATATCGGGGTATGTATGATTATATTTATTAACGCGTTCACGATGACTTTGTAGAAACTCGTACATATAGGCTGTACGCGTAGAGAAGTTATAATTCGATCCATTTTGGAGAGGTGAAAAATGGCCCGATTTTTCCGGGGGAACCCAAAGTTCGTGGAATGCGACGACAGCTGGTCAGCGCGACGCTCGCTCTTCTCAAAAGCTTTTGATGACGGAGAGATACAGAGGGACCATGCGAGATTCGTGCGCCTTAAGTCTCTGGCTTAACGCTGCATTTAGCGTGGGCGGGGCGACGGACGGGGGGAGAAAAAGACACGGCCAGGTTGATTTTCACTTTTCACTATAATCTGAAAATCCCCGATCTTGACTTTCGGAGCAGGGATGCTGTGGCGCTTGGTTCTTCCTTTTCTTTGGTTTAGGGATGAGCGAGTTGTATAGGTGAAATATATTACGGGAAAACGGTTCCGTGAATTTTTCTAATACTTATTTACGTATATCCGTCTATCAGTATTACTTCTTTTCTGCACTTATACAAAGCTAAATATATATAAGTAAAAAAATGACTTACCTATATAATATTGATCCGCATACAGCGAGGCAGCCTTCGGCGACGTGTACCTCGGCGAGTCCTGTCCGAACGTATCGTCAGACCCGTACTGCAACAGAGAAAAAAAGCGCCACATATAAAAATCAATCCATCACTCGTGCGCTCTTGGCAAATCATCAGCTGATTGAGCTGTGTAAATCGTCGCCTCTCTCATCGATCTCTCTCTCTCCCTCAACCACTATCGCGCGGAAAAAGCAATGGTTTCGCGGCGGATGAGCCGCGTGCCAGCACGGAGCAGTAGCAGCAGCCACGCTCTCCGCAATAATTGTTTCCGCGCGGCACGCGCGCCGCCACGTGCCCCGGTAATCGTCGGCCTGGAATCTCAATTGAGAGAGAGAGTGAGTGAGAGATGACTGCCCCTTTTATCGATCGCCACCGGCATATACACAGTGCCTGTGTTTGCGCTTTAATTATTTTCTCCAGAGAGAACTGTGTGTGCGACAAACTGCTGATGTGTGATGCGAGGGGTGCTGCAGCGACGCCCGCGAATTAGCGGATTTGAGAGAGAGCGCATTGCAGCTCTATAACGGTGGTATTTTCTCGCCCTGCCTGAGTGGCGTTTTGTGTAAGGGCGATGTGGAGGAGCGGTGCAGGGCGATGCTTTGGTTTTTTTTTGGGTGGGTTTAACGCAATTGTGTTTGCCGACGTGCGATCCGATTAATCGTGCGGATAAGGAGAGAAGAATTGTTTCGATTGATGCGCGGGGGTAAGGGAGTGCTTTAAGTTGTACGTATGTAGAATTAGCGCGGAAATGGGATTAGTATGCACGTTCGCAGTGGGGAGAAGTACCGTCTTCATATGTAGAAGTTTAAGGTAACATCCACCTTTTGAAGATTTATACATGAAACTTTAAAAAAAATTAAAGTTACTGGTAATGCAATAAATTACTCGCAGACCAATAATTTCACAATTTTCTTAGAAACCCTTTGAAAAGCAAAACCGCGCCAGCATATAACCAAATGACGCAACGAAAGCGCGCGGTAAATTGCAGTCGCAACAACGTTAGTTACACTCCTAAGCGCTGAAATCAGAATAAACTACCCACATATCTTCAATTAAAAAGCGCCCGAGCAGCGAGCTAATCTAAGCAGCTCATCTCGGCACGAATGCGAGCAGCGCGAAGGTTTTCTCAATTCAAACGCGCCTTCTCATCCGCGCTCGCGCGGCGCGCGAAACTCGCGAGTTTAAACGCACGCGCGTGACTCATTAAAAGCACAAATCTAAACTCGCCGCGCGCTATGTAACGGCACAACCGGCACATTCTCTGTGTACATATATATATTTTTCTCCCTTCGCGGCGGTGGTACCAGTTTCGTGCACAATAACTGTTTCCTCTGCCGAATGGTTGTAGTAGGAAATAATTAGGGAGCTTTATGGCACGTGGTATATCATGCGACTGATTTACAGGTTATGAGAGTCGTACAAAAATGCAAAAATATATAAACGTGATGCTGCGAGAAAAGTTGCAAGTGTAATACCTCGGAATGGATAAGGTTTTTATGCCTGGCATCTAAGAGCTTGATTATTTTTATAAGCTTCGTAATTAGAGCAATTGCTGGTCTTAATAAACGTACGCTTGCGAACGTTAAAAAGTAATCGCACGTTTAGAAACTATATAATAGCCTTCATTCGATCGTTTATGTGTACATATACACCAAACCCAATCGATCCCATTTCACCGAGAGATAAAGAATCAATCTAATTTCAATTAAGCTTCAATTTTTACTAAACGATTAACATCCCGAACGGCTCCTGTATAAACCGCCTGCACATAAAAACTCGTGCGCACTTTTGTAATTCCCCCTCCTACTCTCAACGATAAAAACGATTTCGACACGAAACCACTGCCCCGTGTGATTCGCGCTCGCAGCGTAAGAACAATGTTGCGTGCGCAAACTCGGGATATACACATTAAAAACAATATCACACCAGTGACCGATATTATACTATATAATACATATAGCATTGTATAATACTATATTCTCGCTGGTTATTGTATAAAACGAGGCGCGTACCATTTTGCAATTGTTGTCGTAGTCCGCCGGGCTGGCGAACATGTCTGCGAGGCTCCGGAATTCCAGCGGAACGGCGTGAAGATATTTCGTTAGAACACTATATAGAGAGAGGCGGGCTCACGCGCACTAACACTGAGATAGAGACACACTTGGCGTGTCTTATTACGAGCGAGTCCGGCGCGCTAAGTTCGACGGCTCGGCTGCACGCACGATACTAGATTCTACTGAGCGATGGGTTCGAACTGGCATTCCGCGATTATCACCAACACTTTAGCCAGATACACATGTACATACGATATATATATCACACTCAGAGTTTCATATATATATCACACTGTCGCTCGCGCGAGAGAAAGACTTCACCACGAGCACACTTTTTTTTCTCTCTTCAATTTACTCTGACGCGCGGTACAAACGGACGCGCGTGCGCGGGGAGAAAAAAGAACGCTTCTTTCTCTCTTATTATTTTCCGCGGCACACTCTTTCCTCCACTTGTCGCGCGTTCTCTCTGCGGTTGTTCTTCTCACTCTCGGTTTCTTTCCTTTTTTCCTCGTCTGCTTTCCCGAGAGAGAGAGAGAGAGCGAGCGAAAGAGAGAGAGAGAGAGGAGCAGGAGAAGACGCGGGGCACTGTACTACAACACACGGCCGAAAGTTTCACGGCGGCTTCGAGCGTCGTACTGGAAAAAGTCTGCCGAGAGGGGGGCTACGACGGTGCGGCAGCGGCGGTAGCGGCGGCGGTAGTAGTTGTGCCCCGGAGGGGGGGATGGCGTGTGGAGTGGTAGGAGGGGGGAGAATCGTAGTGGAGTAAGAGAAGGGGGAAGAGAGAGAAAGAGCGGGTACGACGGAAAAGTAAACTTCCCTCGCTAACGCGACTAAGATGAGAGAGAGAGAGAGCCCGAAAATTCGGAGCAAGTCTTGTACGAGGAGCACGAAAGAATCGTCCAACTTTCGACCCCCTACTTCTCTATATATATAACCCTCGCGCTATACTCTCTTCTTCGGCTTTCTCTCGGGGTAGAAAAGTTTGATATGACGGCGATGTGTCTTCTCGCGATGCCTATGTACTTCAATAAGCGCGCGCGCGGGCGGTGCGAGAGCGAGAGAGAGAGAGAGTGATGAACGTCGAGTACGAGATGCCTCTTATATACAGCCGAATTTTTCTCTCCCTTTTCCACGCTAACAGCCTCTTTCTCGCTCCGATAATGCGTGCTCCGGAAATATCGTTGCTCCGAAACGACCAACACTATTAGCCAAAAGTCTCTCTCTGCCGGAGTTTCTCGCTACCTGTTTCCCGCTCATTACGCGCACTCGTGTATGTGTGACGCTGCTCCCTATAGACGAAAACTAACGCGAGACTGGCGGCACGGTGCTCCTCTCTCTCCCCACCGCGTTTCTCTCTTTCGTTTGCTCTTCGCGCCTGACGTATGTGTATGTATATGTGTGCGCGAGGGGCAGAGGGGTGCTGAGAGAGAGAAGGGGGACGAAACGGATCGTCTCCCGCTCGCTCTCTCTGTCGACCAATGAACCGAGGCTGCGGCTCTCGGTAGTAGGTATAAGCTGGCAGTAGCGGCATGGTGGTGGATATATATATACGCGTGGCACGGTGCGTTATAGTGCACAAGAGAGTGAGTAAGTATAAGTTGGGAGTCGCTGCATGATGGTGCGCTGTGTTGGAGAGTGGCTAGGCCACCACACTGCGAGCGATGATGCGCGCGCTCTACGGGTTCCGGCGTTTTTTTAGGCACGAAATATTATCGATTTCGGAGTTGGTGTATATAAAGGTTTTGCTGGTGTGGTACGCAATGTCGGGCGTATACTTTGTACGGTAATGGTAAATCGATTTTAATTGTAGCGTGTAGTCAGCGTCAGTGTATATTCATTTTATATGGAGTTGGTTACTGTGTATAAGTTTAGCGAATCAGTTAAATCGATAATGGAAAGCACGAATATATGCTAAAAGAATCATATAAAATTAATATGGTTTAAAAGAACAAGTACGAAAACCATTATGTTTTATCTTATCGCGTATATAATTAGATTTTTGCTGCAGCGAAAATGGAATTTCTAAGATCCCCGAGCCGATATTTAAACAAGAAAATATATGTATTTTAAAAAGAAAATCAAAGATGTGTTTATCTAGGAACGAGCGGCGTTTTCCCCCGATACAAAGGGACGAAGGAAAAACTACGGCTCAAAACGACGCCGGAGTAAGCATCTCTCACATGTGGTAAAAATAATACACTCCGAGGATAGAGGGAGCCGCGGCGAGGCGAGATAAGAAAATATACTGCGTTTAAAAAAAAAAAGTGTATATCGAAAACAAAGTTCGCTATATAGAGGGAAAATATTTATTTCTTTTTTCCTCAAATAAAATACAATCTTATTGCCTTTAGAAATTTATATTAGCTTCGCTTTATCGCGTAACTATTTTCATTGGACGTTATTTTATTATTCGTTTTATTTACTTAATTTATTTTCGAACCATCGCGGAAAAAACCCATCACAAACATACACACGCGCCGTATATACTGATTTACACATTCTTTTTTTAAAGCGCAAACAAATCCAGAATCAATTTAAACGCCTTTCAATTACGAAACTAATTATTCGCGAGCGCAGTTCTGTATATCGAGCCGTTATTTGATTTATTAACGCATTACAATAAAAACACTGACGTTTGCGCGCGACAGTTTGCGCCGCCGGCCGACATAAATTCGTTTAAACTTAATAAAAGCAGCTTCGGTTCTTGCAGCCATAATAATATCGAGCTCGATTAAGGTGCCACGCGAGCGCATTTAATTTAACGTATACGCACAGTCGCAATTCAACGCGCACACGTATATATAGTACACATGCTGCATTGTAAAGATAAAAATAAACGCAAAAGAGAGCCATGATCCCCATACTGCACGTAGTAACGTTCAACTTTATTGTATTACCCGCCACCCTCGAGTGTAATGCCCATTAACCCCGTAAAATTAGCATCGAAGAATCAATCGAACGGGGGACGATTTATGAATGAAGCTCGTGCATGTGGAGAAAAACGAAAAACCGAACCGCGCGGTAAACTGGTTTGGCAAGGAAGAGAAGAGGAGGATACGACACGACTAATCGGTCGCTGCCTCGCGCGCTTATTAAATCCACACGCGCGTGCGAGTAGTGGCGAGTCGCCTTATGGTATATATGTACATATACAGAGATAATGCGCGGAGAGCCAAGCGCGGGCACACGAGATTAATTTCGCGCTGGTTCTTTCGACGCCTTTCGCGCAGGCCTCGTTTCTTTTTCGCGCTGCTGCGATGAGTTATGAAGTCTATGAACTACATGCACATGCAAGAGAGAGAGAGAGAAAGAAGGACGTAATCTTGTTACGCCGCGTTAATTGATCGGAGATTATGTTTGAATTATCAAAACTCTGCGTGGAGTAAGGTTTGATTAATGCTGTAATTAAGGATGCACTCTCTCATGTACCGTGCACGTGTTTAATTAAACAATTTCTTATTATACGGGAGACGAAATTTTATATTTCAACCGTAACCTATAAAATCATTCGGCATATACATGTATTTATATATTTCATAATAACTTTTAGCCGTAATTTCTACTTTTTACCAGACGTTAAAAAGTAGAAAATCTCGTTATATCATACAGACATTTATTAAATTAAATATCGATACTATCCTTTGACCCTCTATCGCAACATGCCAGAAATTATTACTCATGTCAATTAAACATATTCAACTCGCGACGACTCGGACCCACACTGTATACCCATTGCATAAAAAAAATCTCCATCTCTCTAAATCAATCTCTTATACCTATACGACGCGGTACAAAAAATAATTACACACTCCGCACACGCTTCAACATATAATAAACAAGCCATCATGAATGGCACAGTTTGCACAATCCTCAAAGGCTCTTGTTCGACAAAACGGCCACACTATAATACACACAGACACGCATATCTTATATATCTATATACAATATACCAGCCAGCCTCCTTTCATCCTCGCGCGGTCCATCCCCCTCTATTGCTCCATTTATCTACCTATCTCCTCCTCCGTTTCTTTTCTCGCGAGCGAGCGAGCGCGTCATTGTGTGGGCTTCGTTAGAGCGCAATTTGCAGTGCATCCGCAAAAATGGCGTAAGGGGGCCGCGCGATTAGTCCGGCGCGATAAGCAAAAGGAAACGCGGATGTGCAGCGCGAGAGAGAGAATCGTGTGCCGGATTCGCGCGCGTGCTGCTCGTCGTGTGTCTCTTTCGCGCGCGCGCGCGTGGCTCGTGGGCATTATAAGGAGAGAGAGAGAGAAGAAAAGGCTTGGTCACCGTGCGCCTCGTTACTAGGAAGTAAAATGCTTTTCGTTTGTTCGAGGCGTATTTTTTATAACGATTTCCAACGAGGTTCGTTGGGAATTATTATTTATTGCGTGCTGAGTTGACGGCCTTCGGTATCGAAATAAACAAACAGTATATATTCCTGCCTCAATAAAGTATTCAATTAGGTCTCATGCAATCGTTCGGGAATCTGCTCCGTCGACACATGCACATACACACGGAAACCCCCAAAGTGTCCGAACATCCATCACTGACGAGCGTGCGCGCAGACAAGATAAGATAAGCCACGGGCCTGCTGCCTCTCGAGAACGAAAAGTCCATCTTGGGGAAACGAGTTTCCCGTAGAGCGGCTGCATTGCCGTCTTTTTCGTGTCTTCATTACGAGAAACGAAATCTGTCGGCTAATCGACCGGTAGATAAGGATGCCAGGACCTGTTAATTGCTAATGGATCGGAGCGCCTGATCGAGCGATCGCGGCGCTGATAAGACGCGACGAGTAGTATGCAAAGTTGGAGAAGTCGGGACGTTATCGATAAATATTCAGGAGTCCTCGACGCTTGATAAGAGCAATTTACCAATATAGGCGTACTATCGTCGCGATCGTTCGAGAAATTTGAATATCATGGACGATATGACTTATAAGTGTGTTATCTTCGAGGGATTTTGTCGCAGTTGGTTTCATTATAGGCTGTCCTGTATTTACTTCCGACAGCGTTTTAGCATATCTCTTATTGGCCGTTTAAAATTGCAATGCGTCCTCTGGTAGATGTACTCTCAGAGCAGCCATCTTTGATATATATAGATATATAATGCGTGTTAAAAAAACAAATATGAAAAGGGAGCTACAGAAACGTGCGATAGTGAAAGAATCAATTATTTAAAAAACTCATAAATGAAATAGTCGGGCGACGCGAGGTTCATGCCAAAAAAGGGAGTTATAAGTATAGACGTGCGACGATAAGCGAGTCGATAATTTAAAAAATCTTAAACCCGAATAACCGGACATTACAAGTTTCACGCAAAAAGAAACAGTTGTCCACTGACGCAGACTTTTTTAACTTCCTCTTCTACATGGACCTCATGTCCCCCCGACGTTTTGGGCTTATTTTTTAAATAGTAAACTATTGTACTATTGTATCTTACTATTTCACTTCAGCGTACATTTGGATTGAAGACTTTTTTAAATAATGGACTCGCTTTTTGTCGCATGTCTGCGTATCTCCAACATGATCAAGAATTTCAAGACAAGACAATAATACTTTTCATATTGA
>UXGD01001024.1:0-41114 GCA_900474315.1 Torymus auratus
TTTAGCTATATTTCCAAAAAAAGTATTGCTCTCAGAGGCTAATCTGAGTTTAGTTGTGAGAGCAATACCCGTGCTTCCAATCGACAAAAGTTATGGTTGCCACGCAAATACTTTTGACCGCTATAGTCATACTCGTAGCTATGGATACCACACATGACAATGGAGATAACCTTTAACTATTTCTTGAATTTATTCTGAATTGCACTTATATTAAAGTTACATGCATTACCATGCGTAAATTTCATTTAAAATTATATTTAAGATTAAAATAAAAAATATTTTATGTTCGTAAGTAGTCTCACAGAGATAAGATATTATCGCTAGATTTAGTATACTGAATCTTTCTAGGACTGAAACCACAGTAGAGCAATACAAGTAAGTTGTCACAGCTATACTGTATCGGTATTGGCATGACAACAATAATGACAACAATACTTTTATTGCTGTAGGAACAAATGTATCGTTAGATTTTATAAACTTTTTTTTTCAGTGTATAAAATATATTTCTCCAAACTGATATATGTTGTCTGTAAAATCCTATTCTTATTTTCAAAATATATATTTATCTTAACCCTGTTAACGTAAAGGCTATTAAAACAAAATAAGTGATGTTTAAAATTCTTGATAAATGAAGTAATGCACACAAAATGGAATGCACACAAAAACTTAGGTGTTTTCTATTTGTATTTCACCTGATTGAAATGTCCCTTTCCATTGAATCCGATCACACATCTTTAAAATGCTTCTTATGGTGTCAATGTCATAATAAGGGCTGCACGATATAGCAAGATTAATCTTGATATTGTATTGTCTTGCCTCAATATTTAAGACAATACTCGATACAATATTAATATTTTTCAGAACAGATTTTCAGAACAATATCAAGATTGTGGTGTCAAGAATATAAAGAATCTTGTCTTGAAAATAACAACATTTTCTAATCTGAATAACAGGGGTTCAACTCCCTATTGTTGAAGATATAAAGAGAAAGGAGAAATTATAATGTAAAAAGGGGAGGATTATTATTTATCAGTTTTATAATCTCCTTCTATATCCCCTTGAGCCGGCTTACTTAGGTACGTGAGGCCAAAGGGAGAGGGTACGCCGCCTAGCGGCGGCCCGCGAACTACGCTCTGCCCGGCAGCACATTTATATGGCGGGAAAAAACATATTTCAAATTTGGTATTAATTTATACTTGTGCCGTAATTTTCTTGTTTTTATATTAAACTTAATGTATTTGAATATTAAATTACGTTCAATTACATTATTCTTAAAATTCAGTAAATTTGTAACTTAAAAGTGAACGAATCAATTACACGCAAAACGAAGAAGTTGTGCAGTCACACAGACTTTTTTAATAATCCACTCTCTTTGTAGCACGTCCGCGTAACTCCCTTTTGTGCGCGCGTCTCGCATCCACAGGCTATTTGGGCATAAGACTTTTTAAAAAAATCGACTCGCTTACTGTTTCACGTCTTTATAACTCCAATATGATCAATAATTTCAAGACAAGACAATAATACTCTTGATATTAACTGACAAGACCACGACAAGGGAGAAAGAGAGAAATTTTCAAGAATTTACAAGAGCGAGACAATAATTACATAAATATTGTAGTCTTGCTCTCGTGCAGCCTGATGTAAAATTGTCATGAAAAACAAAAGATAATATTTATTTCCTCTTCACTTTCAAAGAAAGTTATATCAGAAGATTTTAATGTCTGACATAATTTATCTTTAGACTACTTATCAATCTTCAATTTTTCACGGACTTTTATTTTAGTATTCTTCCATGCCTTTATTTTATTAAATCTTTATCATTCATGAAGAATCTTATGTTCTACGAAACACTTGTCATATAGAAACAAAGGCAGTGAAGAACATGACTGTCACATGCAAGCTCATGAATTTATAAAGCGTAATCATTCTTCTATAAGGAGGCTTAAAATTTCGGTATACAAATTATGCCGCAACTAAGGAACTAGCGGGAAAGTTTGTTGAATACTTAAAATAGGCTTACAAGGTTGCGAATTTATGTATGTGATTATGAACGCAAGAGGTTTATTAAGTTGCTGAATCAGTTTTGGTAATGCATATCATTCAGATTATTGTCACCCCAGTTCAACACCGTGAAATAAGTCGCCGAAATACATTACCGCCAGTGTCATCACTCTTTCACATTGTAGTTGATCTCCGTAATTCCATTGTTGACAATGGAATAATGAAATATTGACAAGTAAGTGGCATTCTTACATTTTTTAGAAGTGAAATTTAATAGGTGAGATTTAGCTGTGGAAGATACTATATCTACTAAAATTGTACGTAGGATTTTTATGGTAACTTCAGTAAAAAAAATAATTCCGTTTCTTATACTTTCATGTTAATCATTTCTGAAAAATTATCTATATTGCAAAATCTATAACAAAAATGAGCTAAGGTTTTTTTACAAAATCAAATTTTAGTTATTCTATCACACATTATCCTTAAATATCATACATTTCATGGGATGCATAATAAACCAAATCAAGATAAATCAACCGTAATCTCCCTTAACTTCCTCCACCTTTCCCCAAACAAAGCTAAATAATTATCGCGACATTCTCCCATAAAACACCCACTCATAATTCCTCTTACACACACGCGCACACTTCCCTCTCCCCATACCAGCACTTTGTATACGCGAATCCGTCGCGACGCTTCGTTAATTTTCACGGAGGCGCGTCCCGCTAATAGGATTTTTATGTTAAACTCCCTCCCCATCCTCCCTTCACGGCCCTACTAAAAGCCCTCCGGGTTTTTATGTGCGCGCGTGCGCATTTATTGGCGGCAGCCGGTTTACGTTGCGCTCTCGCGTCGTCGTTAGAAGACGATCAGGGCGCGTCGGGCAATAAAACGATAAATCATGTGAACGGAAAAATGAGGGGAAGAGGCGAAATAGAAAAAGCTTGTAGAGTAGATTTGGAGCGAGGCCAGAGGGAAGAGAGGTGGAGGCGGATGGTGGTGAAGAAGTGGGCGAGGAAAGGAGAGATTAAGAGAGAGAGGGAAAGAATAGCTGTGATGATCTGGTTTGGTGAAAATTTTTAATTTGTGCTAATGTGGGGTTAACTGGTTATTATTACTGCGCCACTTTAATTAAGAATTTTCAACATGGAAGTTTTACTGTATCCATAACATGTTTGTAATAAAGCTTCATTGCTTTATAATACTGTTAGAGAGTTTATTTCGAGTAGTATTTTGTTAGTTTGTAAAAGATAATTTTTTTCGTAAATTTTTTATATCTGAAAAAGAGGACGCTTGATCCAATTTTCGAAAGTTCGTTTCGCATCCGCGAAAATCATTGTTTAGTAAGACAATAAGATATAAATAATACAGAAATAACTTTATTTTATTTTCTTCACAAAAGAAAGTTTTTAAGAAAGTACAGATGAATTTATTGTATAGTCTTTGTGCAAATATTGTCTGATATTCATTTTTATACCATAACACTCAATTGCCGACATAGTAAATGGCATAAAATTCATGTTCTAACAATATCATTATGAATACGTAAAAATTTACGTACTTTTATCTTGAAAAGCACTAGAAACGCTTGTAAAATCACATCTTAACCTACCGAATTTCATCGATCTAAGCAACTTCGTATCCTACGAATAATTTTTCATTTAATAAATAAATAACGGTCTACACCTGTAAAACCCATTACACGATTTTCCCTCCCCACACATTCCTGCCATGATATAGGTATATCCCACCCTTTGGCTTTTAAACACTACACTCAGGCGCACGCGTAAAAGCACCGAGCGAGCACAAAGAACCCTCTCGAGTTCTGTCACGGGTAGCCGAAGGCGTGAAGAACGACGGCTCGCTAGATGCTCGCAGTCATCGCGACCTGTACTTATGGCTTTCCGATTCGCCTCTTAAATCGGGCTACCGCAAATACTTCATAAATAAACGTCGCAGCGCGCCCCTTTTTCCTTCCCCCCTTTCGCTTTATCTCGCTTTTGTGTTGTGCGTGTGTAAGGGATCCGTGATGTACGTGCTTTTTCGCCTGTGCGGTTCGTTGCCGAATTTATGATTTTTGCGGGCATTAGTTACGGTCGCGTGGACTCTCGGTTTTTGGGACAAGGAGGGTCGGGATGACAGTGTAGAGAGAAAAGATTGCCGCCGTGAGGCAATCGCCTGAGAGTCTGTTGTGTGCGTCGTTGTTTATTTTTGGCAGTGTGAATTTCATTTATTACACTGGTTTACTTTTCATATGGTTGTACTTATAATTCATAAAATAAGTTGTCTTATTTCTTTATAACTGCCTTTTTCTTGATATTTATTTTTTTGCTTTAAAATATATTTACCAATGTTTTGGTTGACAATTGTCTTATGAGTTTAAGAAAAATGAAATCGTACTCATGCAAGTCATTTTCTAATAAGTCTTAATCTGGAGTGAAATATTTTACAGTTTTCTTGGTGTAAAATTGATAATATTTCTCATAAAATAATATTTTAGTTTCAAGTAAATCCATTCCTACAGTCAAATTATATTTTTCTGACATTCAAAAGATCTATTACAAATATATTTACAGTACTTCCCCAGATTCTTACGAATGTCGTTTACAATTCTCTCTATCTGGAACAGCAAAAATAAACATGCATCTCTTTAATAATTTTCAACTGAAGAAAGGGCATGGCAAACAGTAGCATCTATCTTTCTTTAAAAGTCACCTTTGTACTTTACCCTTCCTATGCCCTCACATTTTCTCCTCTTTATACATTACAGGGGCGATGTACGGCCACGACAATATTCTGCGGAAAATGGGTATACAGGTCCCTTTACGTTTACGGTCCTTCCGATAAGCGCGATAAGGACAAGACACACACGCGGGACGAACGCGTGCTATCTCTGCGATCGCGAGATTTATAAGTGCGAAGACGTAAACAAGCGGAGGAATTGCGTCATTTCGGGGAAGTCGCGGCGGCTCACGTTGAATGTTATAAATATAGCTGGTCGATGATTTATCGGCCTATCATCGATGTTTTGGCGGCGTATCAGAGGATATTGGATAAGAATGTTTTTATTTACGAATACTGATTATGTATTGGAATTATACAATTAGGTACCGGTATATGATTAACTGTGCAGAGGCATTCGTAATAATTACTTAGAAATAAAAGATGATGAGTACTGCAAAATTAGAAAAATAGAAATTGTAGTAATATTAAGAAAAAATGTTATTTTTGACAACCCAATATTATTTGGTATAAGAAAATTGCGGTACCTATGGAGATAAGTATTGTAATATGGAGATCCTAATTTTAATCCGTTTATAATATTTTCTACTTTGAAACTGCAATTTACAGTTAGAGGTAGATTAATAATCAAATTTGTTGATATGAATTTCTTTTATATTTATTATTTAAAAAAGCAAAATAATTCAGATGAATTTCCTATGATGATTTATTCACCACGAAGCAAATCTTGTTGCCCTTCATATTGAAATGAATGTTCAAGGTCGTCAAACCAATGAATATTTTGGTGAGTTCATGCAATTTTTATAAATCTGCTTTATATTGTAAACTATTATTAAAATTCATATTACCATAGTTAAAATACTATCCTCACAGTCAGACTCGTATAAGATAATTAATAAAAAAATAAATTATTGACAAAAAGCAATTTATAGCATACCTGAAAACCAACTTCACTGTTTCAAGGCTTTAGTATTAGAATATTTATATCGATTTCTCTGCAAAGGTACGAATTTTGGTCATACATTATGCATGTGACACGATTTTTAGCTCTACACTGATCATCTCTCTTGAGAGATTCTGTTTTGCCCAAGATATTATAATATACTTGGACTTTTACACAGTTGCTTATCATAATTATTCTCTCTTATATAAAATAATAAAATAATTTTATATGTATATAGTTTTACATCAATTCAATCGATAAATAAAGATTCTGTTAGAATCCAAAAAAGTCCCTTGCTCAGCTCCAAAAATGTCACATTAAAAACGACCACAATACGTTTTATTTAAGTGGCACAGCGTATGTATACGGAATGCAACGCTCTCCTTCGCGTGCTTACTCGTAATACAAAAAGAATGTCTTGAAATTCATTTATTTAAATTGATTTCGTCGTGGTCCCATACGCGTGCGCGGGCACGTGAGGAAACGTCGCCAAACAAAACCTGCGCGCCTTTGAGACACCCACACGCGCGTCTCACCAGATCCGTCGCAGAGAACAATTCTGTGTATACATCTGTGGCATTCTGAAAACGGTAGTGATGAAGAAATTCAGGTAGTTTGTTTTTGAATAATTAATGGGATCGTCGAACGGGTTTGGCTTTGCTTTCGTGTTGTGTATATAGTGGAATTTTTCAAATGTAATGCAGTAGTGGGTGGACAAATGCCATTTGTGTTGAAATAAGAGATAAGAAAGGAAGTGCATGAAAATAAAGAACGGTTTGAATACATATTATTTCGCCCACATAATGTCAATATAAAAAGTAAATAAATTATTTTATTGTTATTATTGTTTGGTTTGAAAGAAATTAACAAACTACAGTTTCATCAAGTTTTGAATTATTGAATACAATTTATAGATTTATGCAATTCATGATTCCAAAAAATTGCAAACATCTTTTTTCAAAGAAAGAAAACACGTTTAGTATAAAAATATGACTTTAGAGTGTTCATCAAGGAAGTGACAATTCTAATGCACAATATAACAGTTATGAATAAATGAAATTAGCCATGGGGAAAGAAAGTGTGGGCAGGTGTGCGTATTCTTTTCGTATGAATATGCATCGCTTCACGTACCCATATGAATATACTTTTGTGCACGCGTATTCACTTGACCCTCTCGCAGAACGTCGTCGGCTAAAAGATGTCTTGCGCATGCGACCGTATGAGATGGGCAAATTTGCATCAAGGCAGAGCACTCCTGCAATTTCTTGGGATTCAGATTCTTATTTAACAAAAGTAAGAAAATATTTGATATTTCAAGGCAAAAATAAAAATAAATTTACTTTATCACAGAGATCTGATAAGTAGTACACGTTTATTAAATTTTATATTTTTACCTTGAGATAACAAAGATGTTTAATAACAATCAAAGAATATTTTACAGGACTTACTGTTATTCTGTTGCTGCTTATTAATGAATTTAAAACATTGATAAAGTTCTTAATAGCAATAATACTTTCTATCAATTTTAAGATACATTATGTACATAAAAATATTATATTTATTAATTTATTCAACTAAAAATCGTTAGAATAATATACTTAACAAAATTACCCTCAGGGTAAATTATCTAATTCAGAAAAAGAAGAACCACACCTACCTTAGCTCATACACTGGCGAACCGCTCCCCGCCCAAAAGTACCATCCACAAAACCGCAGCCGCGTCAAAGAGAGGAAAAAACTTTCACTTCGGCACCGTCGGCGAAAAAAATAAAATTTGATTTACTATCATGGCCTCGCCGCTGCCGTCGCCGCACGCAGGTCCGGAAGGCCATCGCGCACCACGGGACGCGCGTGGGCACATAAACTAAATCAGAAATCGCGAGTGGGAGCCGAAAATGTAGGCCGCAAGAGACGCGGAAGAAAGGAGAGAGTGAGTGAAGAAGAAGAGAGCGAAACGCCGGGAGCGATGATTCAAAGCCGCGGAATTCGCGCGCGTGCGCCCGGTCTCAGGCTCCGAATCTCACTCTCTCTCTCTCTTTCTTCCTCCTCGTGTTTGCAAACTAATCGACGTGAATTAATAACGAAGCTGCTTTCTCGGCTACGGGGGACAATTGGGCGCTGCTTGACATGATAGCCTGTAGGTGCTGTCTGCGCGCGGTGGCAGGTGATTTTTGGCAGATTGCTTTTCATTAGCGATAGGATATGGCGCGGTAGCAAAATGTAATGAAGAGGATAGTTTTATGAAGTATGAGCCCAGTCGTCCATCTCGTTGACGCTTTTAGAGTAAAAAGGTTTTCAGTGCAGCGTAGTTGTGTTTTTGAATGGCTTAGAAAGTGGGTTTAAGAGGTTTTTAAAGTGAATTATGCTGTACATTGTTTGACGGCTTTTATTTTTGACCGCACAAAAATCCATTCTCTCTCTCTGCTCTGTGTATTCGAGAAGAAAAGATAATAAGCCAGTTCTTTTCTCTGGGATGAAGTTAATGATTCCGATCGGATGTTTTTTTTTCTTATTGTGCGAGGAAAAAATTACAGTTATCAGAGAAATTGACCGAATTTCTTTATTATCGATTGCAGATTTTAATCGATTAATCTCTTATTGAAACAAATGAAAGGAACTTTCGCAGAAGAATTGACGTGTTGTCAATCTTTTCATTATGGGCATTAATTATCGCTGTTGCTTTTTTACCGTAAATAAACGCGGTCGAACACCGGATGTGGGAACGACAATGGAAACGTTGAAAACCTATACTTGTTGCTTGTGAAATTGTTGATTTGCATTATATGATTTTTTTTCCCCAACTTACAAAACTATATATTGATGTAAAAAAATGGTGAAATGGCTTTTTAATGGTAACTTTTATGTAAGTCACACATGTGGGAAAAGTATTGGTAAATAAGCGTTTCTCACGCTAACAATTAGACTATGCAACTTTCAATTCACATACTCTTTTTTTTCGAAATGATCTTTACTGTTCTCGTACAACATCGTGTAATATACATGAATGGGTTAGTAGACCACGTGATGAACGCGGAAATACAAGTAAAAATTTTGTTGGCGAGCAATTCAGTGCGAAAAAATTTAGAAGTAAATTAAGGATTATATAATCATAAATTAAAACTCATATAGAATGCTAATAATACAAATAAAGAAAGTATACATGCAGAAATGTTTGGAATTTACAATTAATATAGCATATATTATTATATAAGCTAAAATACACTTATTAGAGCACAAAATTCTAATAGCTTTCTAAGTGTTACAAGTCTATTTCGCTTAAAAAATAAATCTTTGAATATAAAAGCAATTTTTTTCCGTAAAATTACCAAAAATATATCAAACTTGCATCACACTGCGGTTTATTATCGAAATATATAACGATTCAATTATACGTTCTTTACAGACATCATATACATAATGAAATACCCCCAAAATACCACACACATCGAACAAAATACCAACGCACGCATTTCTCGTGTAAGTACCGCATATATAGGAAATGCCACCGTGCGCGAAACCCCGGAAAAGAGGCCACGCGTCTGCGTCGCCGAAAAGACCGGTTTTTCGGGAGGCGCGCCGACTTTCACGTATCTCTCTCTCGCGGATTTTGCTCTCGCAAACACGGCGACGTACCGCCAGGTGTATTATACAGCGCCTTTGACCTTGAACGACGTCCCGACCCAAAACATCGCGTTCGACTTTATGGAACGCCGATGGAAAGTCGCTAACGGCGAAATTTCGCGAATTTCCGCGGGGGGGTATTATAAGAGGACGTGAGTAAACCGTTATATGAAATTGAGATCCATTGTGCGCCCGAGTGATTTTTGCAGTGAAGCGCGAGTGAGTTGTTGATTGTTATTGCCAAGGTTGTATGCCTGTCGGAGAAAGTAAAGGGAAATATTGCAATGGTTGCCGTGAGGGAGTGTCGAGGGAAGATGCGCCGTGTAATCGGGGTCGGATGAACGGTTTGATATAGGTGTAGATTTCCGGTGATGGAGAAATTGGGTTTAATGGTTTATCGCGTACCTATCACTTGCTAAAATAAATTTATTAGAATCATTTGTTTAATCTATAGGGAACCGTGGGTAAATTATTGATTGCCGCGAATTATTAATATAAATGGAAAATCAAACGGACACATCGGATGTATATTTCGAGCTTTCACTTTGAAAGCTTTCGGCTTTGCCGTTTCTACGATTATTAGTCAAATGAATTATAATGTATGCTTGTTTGACGCTCGGGACAATGAGACCTATGTAAATATTAAACGCGAAAGTATGTATGGAAATTCAAATTTAAAGTGGGCATCAGCTGAAATTGTGAAAGTTGTCATTTTTATGTCCCCTGGAATTCTTGACCAAAAAAAACCGCTCGGCGTACGCGGAACTCGTGCAAAATTCTACTTTTGATACGGACTTTCGTGGTACTTATAACGAAATCACAAAAGAATATGGGCTGACAGTTGAACACATTATCCGTTTCTCGTTATTTTTATGAAGATCATAGCGTTTTCTTCAAACAAAAAACGTTAAATACTCCGCACAAGCTTTTTCAATACAATTCTGACGCGAAGATTGCGACGAACTAAATTATTTTGAATTTACTACGAAATTATCTTGTCATCATAAAATATATGTAATTATAATTGTACATGAATGAACGTAGACAACAATGACAGACAATGGATATTTTTTACCACAATTACCATGATGGTACCAGATTACGATCATTTCGTTTAAAAAAATTGATATTATTCAAACGCTGCAAAAGATTTTATAAAAGAATATAAAAGGTATTTAACTGTACTATATTGTTAATCGATAATTGCTAAACGAAAATCCATGACATTGGCGGCATCTAGTTATTGTAAGCTTGATTACATAAGGGTTTAATCATTTTCCAACTCGTTAACCGAAATTAAAATCATGCACATGTTTTTTTTTCTACAACAACAATACCGATCTTTTAAAACTGTCACATTTTCCCTCCAGCATTGTACTAATTGATTCATTCAACGAAATTTTTCATTACCTCAACTATCTCCCCTATTCCTCCTACGACCGCACACGACCGGGCCAACTCGTGTCTGCAGCCAGGCAGCCGCCACAACGCCAGCCCAATTATGAAATTACCCGAACGACACTTACATAAATCCGCGCTGCACTTTTGCCGCACGTTTTACGGCCCCGCGCGCACGTGGCTGTATATGTATGTGTATATCGTACCACCGCTGCCGCGGGAAGCACAGCAGTCAGAGCACGTTTTGACCCGTGAACCCCGGGCTCGATGATTACGGCTCCCCTCCCTAACAGCCGTATCATTACGCGGCGATTCGGCTAATGTCTTTACATTAGCCTGGCGGCGAGAAGGTGGAGGAATAAGCGCTGAGCATGTGTGTATATGTGTGTTGGGGCGGGATGGGGAAAAATTGCGCGTTGGATTTGGGAAAAGAGGTGTGGGAAGTTTTGGGATACGCGATCTATTGAAAGTAAATTATATATCGGGTCGCTCGGTTCGGAGCTTTTAGAAAGCGTTTGATGAATGGTGCTGTACATAGATATATTCGATGAGATTCTTTTTTCAGGAGGGTATCTTGCGGTTTTTTGCAAGGTATGTGTATGCAGATTTAATACAACTAAATATGATTTTAGAAATCTGCGTGAAAGCAGGTAAATTAATCTTCCTAAACTCATCTTATATCTACTTACGCTACTTTAGAATTGACAGCTTATTAGATAGCTATTCTAATTTTTTTTTCTTATTTTGTAGAAATCAAATACCATTTCGATTACTTTTTTTATTACAAGAAAAGGTTCTACATTAACGTATATGCACAGTAACTAGTACTGATGTGAAAGGTGCATTCTTACTAGATGTTTAAAAGGTATCAATAAGATGATAACATTTTTATCGAGAAAAGAAATTTGATATGTGCAGTATTTAAATAATTTCGTAACTTGATCTTGTATACTGTCCTTAAATATCACATTTTGATGCGACTGACGTTACGTTATCAACGAAATTCCATCGATGGAAATTCACGTCATAACTTACGTGAATGGACCGACGATGGAATTCTTCAGATAGCTTGTCGTCCCGTCGCTTCAAGTTTTTCGAAAGAAAGTCTCGTTTTACGTCTGATTCACGCTCTTATATCAGCTGATGAATTCAAAATCCGCGCGTGTATATCCGCCCGGACGTGAATGAATCAATCGCATCTCTCGAAAATCGCGAGGCCTCATAGCTCCCACGATGGCCAGCCCACATTCCACGCTATCAGCGGGACACGCCGCTTGATACTTTCCCTCCCAAAATCTAACAGAGAGCTTCGCGGCCAATTAAAGGCGTATCATCATTAGGCGATTAAGTTTCACCGTTTTCGTGAATGCCCAAAATTCGAGACGTGGTAATGATGAGCGATAATGGATTTTTTTGCCGATCAGTGCACGGTTTGTGTGTTGCGCTTGAATTTGAATATTATCGAAGGATTATTTTAGCTATACAATTAATGATCAACTTATTACTTTATACCTAGCAATCATACAAGCGATTATGGTTGTCTTACATACTTTTCCAAATTTATCTTCCGATTTTCCTTTTTTTTTTTACTGACGCGTTCATGCTTCACTTCGAATGAGTAATAAAGCATAAGTTTCCCTATACGATACATCTAAGATATGAAAGTTAATAAACGATTAAAAAATAAATATTCTTTTTTTATTAATTCACATCTGATACTGTCATTTATCCACCTAACTATGACAAGCATATTTTTTCATAAACTTCCTGGAACATTAAAAATAATAAAAAAAAGTTCTTTAACGACAGTTGCCTTAATTCCCTGAAGCGAAATTTCTCGCATAATAACGTCACTCAGAGGACCTCTTTCAAGTATACATGTATATCTCCAAGTCAAAATAAATCATCAGCAAAGAATGAGAATTCAAAAAACTTTCACTATCGCGCACTAAAACAATCTTCCTCCAGAGGCTCTCCGCTATCCTCCCGCGCTTCAATTACAGATAAACGACTACTGCGTGCACTCTCGCGAAACAAAAGAATGTCCCGCTAACTCTCGGCAAACGACGTACAGCGTTAGACTCGGGCGGTATCGTTTGAAGTCCGAAGTTCGCGTGGGCGAATCTAATATCGGCAGCGCGTATACTCGCCCAAAGAGATCTCAACCCGATATGAAGAAGCTGCCGATAGCCCCTGCGCGAGACGAAGAAAGTCCACGGGGAGAGTTTTCGGCGGCTCCTTCGCTTCTCGTCGCCAGTAATCTTATCCGACGGACAGGAGAGTGAAAGAGAGTGAGAGAGAGAGGAGATGGGACGAGATAAGACAAGTCTGAGCGGCTGCGCGCTTAGGTGGAGAGGAGGAATCCGATGTGATGGGGAATTGTAAAGGGTTAGCGCTAGCGAATTGAAGGAGCAGGAGGGAAAAAATTGTTTTCAGAGGTGGAGAGACATTGGGCGAGATGGAACTTAATGGATTAGGGGATTCGCGAAGATGTTCAAGATATATGGTTGTAATGAAATTTGTGAAAGAAATCTGGGAAAGCAATGTTATGTCAAAGAAAGTAGAGTATAATCCGGTGGTCTAGTTAGGAAACGGACACCGGGGTCACGCGTTGGAATTATTCAGAAGTCTGTGTGGTCTTCTGGTTTACTATGTATCAGTGCAGTCATTAATTATTGTCAACTTAAAGAATGTTATCTTTATGTTATAATAATGTATTAGAGTGTATCTAAAGGAGAACCTTATTTAATAGTGGAATGGGACCGAATACTTTTACATGAAAAGTTATTTCCGGATACAATTAACGCTTACTAAATATGTTTTTCATCTCAGGAGTAAATCGATACTTAAGTCTCGAACATAATATACCTTCGGATATCATTAGAGCCATAAGAAATGAACAAAATTATATTCTCCAAAAAAGTCTTTGCATTCATTACAGAAATACTTACGTGAAATTTTATAAAGAAAGTCTAAAGATGACTTGTGGATAAATAGACTTTTACTGGACTATGATTTATATCTAAGTGTTGAATAATATAGTTCTATGAATTCTACTTTTTTTTAATTGTCAATTTTCAGTAAATAGTGTATCATCGTTATATAGAATCGTAGATAAGTTATTAATAAAAAACAGAAAATATTGACTAGAAAATTTACTTTTACATTGAAAACTGTAGAAAAAATATAACCAGGTTATTAATTTATCATATTTTTTGTAAAGAACACTACGAATTTTTGTTAGTTTAATATTTTTCTCTATAACAGCTCCATAGGTGTATTCTACGGTTGAAATAACTTGCAGATCTCACGTAAGACGTTACAGAAATGTACAACTCTTTAATAAATAATCAGAGTATATCAGAAGCACGACGAAGAAGAAAGCAATGCTATTAATGATATAATCTTTGGTACCCTTCTCTTAAACTCTCACTTCTAAACACCCGAAGATAGGGAGAATCTCAATCTTAGCAACAGTTTAATGAGAGAGCACGAGGTGCGAAAGCTATATAATTTTATTTTTACGATAAGCACGCGGCACTTACGATACTCTATCTTCCTTATCACGCAGAAATGTAAAGAGATGCTGTCATAAGGGGAATCACAGGAGGCGGAAGACAGCGATAGGTCATTGCCTGTTTATATGAAAAGGCATTTTTGCTTCTTCTTATAAGAAGCTTTATGATAGTAAAACATAAAAAATTAATAATTTTACTCTACTTCAAGGCCATTAATATTACATATAAACAATATTAACGCTTTGAAGTATTAACAAATAGAAAAGAAGATTAAAAATATAAAAATTATTTTTGCTTTAAGAATCATTTTTGTGTTTAAAAATAATTTGTACAAAAATTAGGTTTTTATATTCAACGGTAACTAGAGTAAAATGTATTCGTGACTCAAAAACTATAATTGTTTGGTTTTTTCTAATTCTTATTTCTCTAACGCGATTTCGTAAATCAATTTCAAATTTGTTGATGCGATTGGAGTCTTATTATTATCACAAAATAAGTTGTGATTACTAATTATATGATACTTATCAATACAAAGAAAATAAATTAGGTTAGGAAATTAAACAATACCACAATATGCGCAATAAAATAAATGACTACTCAATGAAGTAGATCATTAGGTTCGCGGAATCTGAAACTGTTAATCAATTAGCAGAGCCGTTTCCTTTTGTTTTGTCTTATCTTTATTTCTTTGTTTGTGTATTTCAAAGGTTACGGCGCGCGCGTCAGAAAACGACGAAAAAATTTAATTTAGATTTTAATTTGGAGCGTCATCTGTTATTAAATCTTTTTTTTGATGTGCTTTATTAGCTTTTTTGCACCTTTGAGAGAATAGTTCGCAGAAAGTAATAAGGAAGCGTTATTTTTGGAAGAAATTCGCAAGAAATTAATTAAAGAACTTTATGATAATTGATGTGTGGTAGTCAATTAGAATGCTTAGTTTCCTCACAAGTTGTGCAAATGTCTTTTCTACAACTTGTTAAACAACTCAAATGATATATAACAAAGAGGCAAAAAAGACCATTTACTTTTTGCGAGATGCATTTAGAACCACATTTGCATGTTATACCTATATAAAACACTAATCTCTCTCTGGTTTTCGTTATAGTAACATTCACTTAAATATTTCCTTAAACATTTTGCCAATTTCGTCAAAACCAGCCTTGCATGTCCTTTATCAACATAAATAATTACTGTCAATTAAAAAAAGTAATCCATCAGAAATCAGGAAATATATAAAAAATCAATAGTCATCACGCATACATTTGAATCGTTTACTTTATTTTCTTTAAGAAATATTAAGATCTTACGAACTGACACATATACTATAATTGTTTATTTCGTATACATATTTAATTACGTATGGTAAAAAATTAAATAATAACCTCGGAAAACCCTTTGCGTCAATGGATGATTTTACGATGCAAACTTTCAATCTTAGACTATAACAACCTCGTAAAAACCCTTTTATTTCACGAATATAAAGTCTAGTATAATCATTTGAATAGAGGTTTTTTCACCTTTTGTCATTCAAACGTCCACCATAAGAGGATTAGACCAGCTTCTTTTATTTGATGACGTATATAGTTTCTCAATCATCATTTATAAAGCCGCTCGAGCAGTTCGCTTTATGATCTATTCGCTTCCTATATTCGTCACAAATCGGCTTTTTACTGTTTTCCGAGTTATAAAAAAAATGAAGGAAATAAATCACCGGCATTTCCGAACGTCGATGATCGCCGGTAAGGCGATTTATTTTATTAAATACCTTAAGTCGTTTAGATTTATCGTCGACTTCTCGAAACGGTCGCGTCTTGTTACTTCTAGACGGCTGTTTAACAAGCGAAAAAAATAGGAGCGTCGTCCGTAAATTAGAGCCGACGCATGCGGAAATTGCCATGGCAATTTGATCGCGCGCAGCAGCCACTTTCGAACGAATTAGCAAATGTAAAAATAATAGTCGTTGTCTGTGATGCGGTGTTCGCCGACACGATTTTTTGTGTGGATTCGGATCGTCTTTAACGAGAATCTTTTTTGTTCTAAAGCCGTCATTTATATTTTAATATATATATGTTTATAATTATAGTAAATAAATTATAGAGTTACTTCCTGCATGTTATGTAAAGGTATTGAGTTTGCAAAGTGCAACGTTTCTGACAACTTATAAAATCTTAACTATATCTACTGATTTTGAAACATAGGGTAATATAATTAGCACTTTCAATTTGTAACAGATACCCCGTAACTGGTACAATTAGCTTTCGTCAGATGAGATAAGATGATGCTATTTATCTTATCTTAATTGAATTAATAAATGAATGGTTTCTTTGTGCATCGTCAAAACGAAAGGATTTTCAACGAAAGTTTCCAGGAGTACAATATGTCCTTTCTGTATCGGCTTAAGACATAAAGAACATTACAATTAAAAGTGAATGTGATGAGTCACAGCTATAAATAAGACTAGAATTTTAAAGAGAATCTTTTTAGTGCACTAAATTTAATTCTTAACAATACGATATTTTAAGTATAGGTTGGCAAATGATGAAACTATTGCTATAATTTTTCATATAACTTAAGACCATACTTGTTCTTAATTGGATTTTACTGATATTTTAGATGAAAAATTCAATGAAATTAATTAGTCTGTATGATTCTAAGAAAATCTTCATTAAACCAAAGACTATATAATTGGTCATAAACATTTCATTTTAGTTTTTATTAATTACGTGTTGAAATACAAAAGATGAACATGACATATGACTTCATCAGTCACCCAAAATTTTCTTCAATTTTTCCGACGTCAGACTAATTAATCACTTATACATTTACGCATTTTATTCGAAAGTAAAATGATGCGAGATACATGGGTTCTCACTTTCTGTAATTGTAATTTAGCGCACCGATTAGTCTTCTAATACACTTTCGTTCTCCATAAACAGGAAAGGTAAGCTTGCTCATCAATTCCCAATTTAGCACGGCAGAACTCTCATGTAAGTTCACATACATTAGCCAACCGGGGAAAACAAGGAGAAACGGACTAAACAAATGCATCCGTATCGTCTTTTCAAAGGAATTCCTCGTAGGTGTATATCCGATGAATCGCGGAATGCGGAAGCTTTTATGCAATGCTCGTGTCCTTTACCTTCTTCAATTGTTCAGATAATAGAAAAAGCAAGAATGCCACGAAGTATAAGTGTACATGAAACTTTTCCATCGGTATTTTTAATGCATAAAATTAGGAGAAGTGCAGGGAGAATGTCTATGAATCTAAGCCTTTGTGTCATTGTTTAGGTCTTAAACTATATTTGAAAGATTCAAAAGTCTGTCACTTATTCTTTTTGTCAGAGGAATACGTCTCTTTGTTTGTTAGCAATAATAAAAATATACATTCTGCTATAAAGTCATTAGAAAACGTCATTTTTATTGAAGGATGACATATTCTAAATGACATCGTTCTCAATAAGAAATAAGAATGAACCTAAGAATTACTTTTGTTTTAATATTAAAATAACTATATCACGAATCAGCATATTTAATGAATCTATTTCCTAAAAAAAAGAGATAAATTTTCTTTGATCTTATCGCACTCCACATCGGAATTTCATAACGTCGCTCTCGATGCACTTTCATCTTCGATCAGAGCAAAATATAGCTCCTCACCATAGGTATACGACCTCACCCATCAATCAGCAATTAACCACACGTTGCATCCTCCACATCTCATCCCTCCCAACCCAAAAGGACAAAGAAAAGAAGCAAACTCGCTCACTCAACTCAGCGAATCATCATCGTGCAAACGCACATCCGGCAGTGCGCGTCGCTGTCGGAACGTGGAAGCGATTACAGCCGCGGCTCTCATCCTCGTGATGCCGGTCACGAGGTGCTCTCGGCACTTTCGAATGCGCTCGCTCGCGGAGATAACGCGCTCTGAGCGCTCACTTTCACCTGCGCACCAGGGGCGCGACGTGTAGGTATAGGTGCACGTGCGCTCTCCTCGCGACCACCGGATCGGCGCAAAACACTGGAATCGAAGCGCTAGCTGGCGGCCTGTGGTCGCGCTTCACGCAGAGATGATGCGCGCCCGGGTCCTCCCGGCGTTCCTCCTTTCACTTTTTAGGTGTAGCCTATATAACGGTTTCGGGATTGATTGGGACGAGTGGGTGGTGTGGGATTTTTCGGTGGACGGGGTGTGTGTATATAAGTGGAGGAGGAGACGGATAACTGGATTGCGGTGACTGAGGTTTACGGGTGTTGTGTAACGGCCGTAATTGAGCCTGTTTTTGTAAGATTTTGGGAGGTCGTGGGATAGAAGTAGACTGTTTGATGATAGTATTTGTACTTTTCAAGAAGAGTTGAAAAAATAAGTAGAAGAATCATGTTAGAATGTTAATATTTGGAGTTCACTTGAAAATATACGTAAATTCGTTATTTAAAATGTATTTTTAGACCGAAATACTAGGAATATGAAAGTGCAATTAGAATTATTTTGAAGAACTCGATAAAAAATTTATGATAAGCTTGCGTAACTACAACGAAGAGACCAATAAATTATTTTGATTCAAGATTCGCAATTATTTTTACAGAACCACTTGGAATTTAGACTTATTTTCATTAATATTTTTTCTGTTTAGATTACATAACTTTATAGTAGTATGAAAAATTAAACATTCTGCAGTGATCGTCTGCAATTTGCTTCGTAAAGTTCTAGATTTATTACCACTAATTACTCACGACATTCCGCAATCCTATCGGCTTAATTTATGGTATTATAAAAGTTAATTAGTAGTTGTGAGAAATTAATTAATGCTAATATAGATATGAAATAATATCAATGTGCTTATGAGATAGAAATAAAATGCAAAGATGACTTTATGAAGCTTCCGCTTATTGTAGATTAGGAAGTGAAGTTTGAAGTAATTACATGAAGCCCGCGCAAAAATTGAAACCGTTGGATCTCTTGCGGCGCTATATTGGCGCAATATCATAATTTACTATAGCGCCAATATAGCGCATTATTTTTAATATTTCCATTGCTATATAGCGCCGCAATAGATCCAACGGTTTCAATTTTTCCGCGGGGAACTACGCGAACATTTTATAACTGCAGTTTCTTGACTTCATAGCATTACTCTGTGGCTGATAGCAATTTAAAGCGTGATTCTTAACCGCAATCACTTATGCGATAGGTCGGTAGCTATATTATTGTCTTTTGGTGGTATAACCATATTTTCACCTCTGAAGATCTTATTTAACATACTAGCAAAATCAAACGCGCTTCGCGCGTACTATATCTATCTCTTTGCAGAGCTTTTTTATATCTGCTGTTATCCATGGCGCTGAGCGTCTTGACATTATACTAGTAACATACTGAGCGTGACGATCAAGGCTATGCTGAAGTATAGAAATATTGTATCGATTATTGTCTTGAATATTGACGCAATATCAAGATTAATCTTGCTATACCGTGCAGCCCTTCTTTCGGACATCATTTTATTATAAGAAGGGATAGTAGTAGCAAATAGTTGGAAAGTATTGCATTTATTATCGTTCATTTCTACATGAATTACATATTTTGTATACGTTATATTTGTGTTATTTGGTTTCAACCAAATACATCCATATTATACCATATAACATAAATAAACATCAACAAGAACTATAACATTAATTTCACAAAAATATGTATGTATTAACGTCTTTCTAATGTTCATCTTCAATCAAAGACCAAACCTCTAATGAGAACTAAAGACAAGTTCATTTTCGCCGTCAACAGCTGTAGCACTGATTCTCATCCGTTCGTTTTTTTGCTGCTACTTTTTTTGTCTCTCAGAATCGATCGTCATTCCGTAACTGTTGACTCTAGATTAGTTCCCGTGGACTTCGGGATCACCTCCTAAAAAAGCGACCGAATTATGTCGCAATCAACGAATCCCGCGATCCTCGCCGAGAGTCCTAATGAACGATATCTCACGAGAGTCCCGATGACGTCGATTGCGTTTTTATAACGAGACACGCGTAATTACGTCGCGCACGCGCGTTGTACGGCTTTGTTTGCCAGCCCCCGATAAGCCGATCTACGTCGACAAAGGCTAAGGCATATCTCTTTATTATCGAAAATGATAGGCGATCAAATTGGATGACGGAAGTTTTTCATCAACCAGTTAATAGAGTCACTCGCTAACGAGAATGTTCGGCGTTTGAGGTGGAGGAGGAAAATTTGAAAAGTGAAACGACAGTGTGTACAAAAATATTGGCTAGTTGAAAGCTATGTTGAAAGAAATAAGTGATCTTAATATTTGTGCTATACGTTAAATAGAATTTTATATTCGTCCTGCAAAAGAAATTGTAATGTTAATATAAATTACAATTTATTATTCAATCGTAGAATTCTTGTGTATATTTGTCAACCTTGCTATTATGATTCGAATGTTTAAGTTTTCAATTCCGTCGAACTTATCCGTACAAGCGATTATAATACACATTACAAGATTATGTACCAAGAAATAGCATTTATGATTTGACAAATTAGAAAAATAATTCAATTCAAATCTCATTTACTTTAGATCCAAATTCGATGATTAAACTCCGATTTTTCGATGCTAAGGAAAATGTTTTTTGATACTAATAATAATAAAAAGTATATTTGATAATATTTTTAAACAAAATTATGTTTGAACCAAGTGAACGGGAATATGCATTTTATTTCTAATTATAAAAATCTTTCCCACAATAATTGTGTGATACCATGTGATATCACTATAAATACCTTCAGCTTGTAAAGATCAAAACAGCTATCAATAAATTTTGTCTACCTACTCAGTACCCATAATTTTATAATCCGTGATATAAAATAAGTGAAATCGTCGTTATCAGCACAACTCTTAATGAGCCCCATTCAAGAATCTCGAATTCACACGAACCTCCACACACCTCAAGCAAATAACTTTATAACCTTCATCAAACAAATGTAGCCACGTTACATACCATCGCCGGCTATTACACCTCCATAAACGTAACATCCGCCGTAAAGTGCCACTGCAGATCGCGCGGGCCTCGGAAGAAAGTCTCTCTGTCTCTCTTAGGCCACTCGACACGTCGCCGCCCATCATCGCCCTCTCCGCGCGCTCCTTTCTATTTATCTTCCCGCGTAAATAATAAAAATGCCGCCGCTAGTGATGACCGGAGAAAGTGCAAATACACTCCGGACTCGTAGTATAGTGCCGCGGGTCAAAAATCCACGCGGGGCGCTAATTTTGAAACGCTCGCGGCGGCCCTCGCTCTGGATATCCTAGGATTTTTGTGGGTGCGCCGCAGCACGTTCATCAGATACGATGAGTCGGTTAAACGCGACCGCGCACTTCTCGAGTGGACCCTTTGCTTAGACTCGACAAGTGCGAGCTTTCGTAATGGTTGTCTCTCTCTGTATATATGTAGCTTTTCGACAGCGAATTCTTTAGTTTCTCTATTTATCTATACGGGGGCTTAGAGATAACATTTTGAAACTTTTGCTCGGCCTTTTTCGTTGCCTAACTAGATCTTTTAAGAGATTTTTGGTCGGTAGTCGAGCGTCAGTGGTTATCATGTAAATAAATTCTTTAGTTTTTTTTTATTCTTGAATAGCTTTCATATAATTGCTGGATGATTGTTATTTAAAAACTGGTCCTTCTAAAAGTAAGGATGGACAATTATATTAGAATGACAAAGTGTTTATACTCATTAGAAACTCGTTAAATGCGAAGGGCTCAGAGAGACAAGTCCTTATGAGAAATTATAAGATGAACGTGTTTAGTTAAAGGTCAAAGTATTTATCGTTTTCCTTTTTTCTATATATATAACCTTCAAAGTCGTGAATGAATATATTATACATTGCTAACAAACATTTGGATAAAAAGATGCTTATATATTAATTTTATTTTCATCTGTTTATTATAAGCATATTCTGCTGAAATACGCAGTTTATTAAATAATTAGGAATACATTTACCATTTTAATCAAATAACTCTATAGATATCACCTCTCATGATGTTATTTATAGATGAATCACTTATACATTCTAAAAAGTGACACGTATATAAATCAATCACGATAGATCTGGAATTTCTTCTTCGATTCGTATAAAGTATATCGAATCAGGAGATTCAGATATTAATTTAACTTCTGCCGTGTCCAATTTAATTCCAAATAAAAGCACCTCCTAACTTAAAACCCTATTCATACATTTGGAAATTCTCTCTACTCTCCGCCTTCTCGAACGTTCCTTTCCATCTCATTGATAAGATCCAAGCTCACTCTCACTTTTTAGCGCAACTATACATATATACCTACATGGCGGAGGCGCAAACTTAGCGTCCACCCGAGCGTGTAATTTACTTTCCGCGCGCGTGCGAGCCGAAATTCGTTGCGCAATCGCACGGGTCATTAGCGCGAACACGCGTGTATTGCTATATATGAGCTTTAACACCTGAGACGCACGCGCGATAATTATCGTCGTCGTTGCGCTATAGATCGTTCGACCTCGTTGGGGATTTTCGGACACTTTTGTGCGTGCGTGTAAGCCCGAAAGAATTAGAGGCAAAGCCGATCGATTATTATGCTTAGAAGCGGGTCAGAGTTGCCGTAATGTCGCCGCTATACTCTGGTAAGATTTTTTCGCGCAAATTGCTTGTTTACACTGTTGGTGAGCTGAATGGGATTATTATATTGAATACAGAGTCGAAGGATGCCCGTGGAAGAAAGGATTTTCGGCCTCGCGTAAGGAGGTTTGTGCAATAGGCACGCGCCGTTGTAGTTGAAGATTGAAAAAAAAAATCGTAAACGTAACTGATGAGTGCAGCGTTGTCTGTATAAGGGAGCATAGCAAAATGCTGTCAGAGTTAATTGAGTATTTGTGCATGTCGGTGTCTAACCATGTATATCTGATTCTACTGACGGTTATTGATTTATATTTCTTCTCTACCTTTTAAGTGATTCTCTTTGTATTTACGATCGTTGTTCAGTTTGATGAGCAATACTTTAATTACAGATTTTCTTGCATTCCTGAAAATAAAATATGTATTTTAGCAAAATGAAAATGAAACGTGATTATTAAGTGAATAGGTAAAGAGTATAAATGAATAATAAAGAGATAAATTTTGTTTTCTAATAATGCAGGTATTTTAAAGGAAAATTTATTGGCCATGGATCCATTTAAATACAGTAATTTGATGTTAGTTTACTATAAATAATGATGTAAGTATATGATATGTTAATTGTAAATGAATTTTAAAAGTATGGTAAGCTTCGGTGAGGTAGCAAATAACAAAGAAAATTTAGTATATAATAGCCTTGCTTTTGACTACTAAAGAAAGTTAACTTCACACTTTAAAGTTTATTTTCTAGAAATACAAAATTGATATAATGACTTGACTAATGGTACAAGCTTCAGCTTATTATTAAAACAAATTTTATATTTTAAAAGATTTTGAATAATTGCGTTAAAATTGGCTTGAACTAAACAACGTAAATATTAGTAATAGATGTCATTCAAGAATACTTAAAACATTGAATAAAGATGCACTGCACTTTTCTTTTTCCAGTTCTCCGCTCAAAGGAATTCCCGGAATTTCATCCGGTAGAGAAGAAGCGTCGACACTCTTAAAATTTAAAAGTGAAAACGACCGCTGCTATAATTCGAATTTAAAACATTCACTAAACTTGATGTCGCTGTTTTCACTCCAAAAATGTAGAGAGCAAATTACGTTTGAAATTAACGCTATAACTGCTCTCTTTGAAATCATCTTCAGATTTTATTGCCATTTAAAGTCAGACGGAATTGAGGATGTTACTCTCTGTAGAAACAATCAATGTGGATTATAGGTTCATTCACATTGCAATTACCTTTGATGCAAGAAAGTGCAAGCAAACATTGTTTACTCGACAAATATACCGATATACTTTACTAAAAACAGTATAATTCGATAAATTCAAAGACTTTTCTACAGAAACATGTACTCTACGAATTTACAATAACAACCTAGCTATACTAGAAAAAACAATTTCCCCGAAAAATCCCAACCACTTTTCCATCGTCGACCGCGCGCGCGCGCGGCGAATCCCTAAGTGAATTCGCGCTTATCGAAAATCGCGTCATGTACACTTTGATAAATTTGTCAACCCTTTAAATCAGTTGAGAAGCCTCGGTGGAGGTGTAGGGAGCTGCTGCTACTGCGCGGGGGGCGATAAATAACGCGACGTGAGGAATCAATTTCCAGCGCGCGAGAGAGAAGAAGCTCCGTGAATGGAATTCCTTCGGTCGCCTCCTCTGATCCCGCCGGAAAAAGAGCCGGCCGTTTCGTTCTTCGGGAGAAAATGTCGCGTGCACGTATATATATAGCTGTATATATACGTACACGAGTGTATTGGTGTATGTATACACACGTATGACTGCGTCGGACGATGCGCCAGGGCGAGCAGCGAAGAGGGAAAAAGGAAGATGGAAAGTTTCGATTCGTTTGCTGTAATACCTTGACACAGACCGACTGGTAAAGATTGGATTGGATGAATAAGGGGGATGAAAGTTGTTTGGAAATTTTTGCTATAAGGTTTATAGGCAAAGATTGAATAATGTTAATAATGTAATTTGAAGTAAAAGTCATAGTTAGTAATTTTATAAATTTTTATAATTATGGTAAGCAGAGTTTTAAATAATACCTTAGCAATTGCCAGAATTCAGTAATTCATGAAATTTGTTTTCAAGGGTTACTTACGTTCGATTATACATAATGTGTCCGAATTCATCGATAAAATTGAACAAAATTTTTGGTAAAACGTAACAAATTACGAAAGTATTCAGAAATTTTAGTCACATTCTTGCGTCAAATTTGCTTAACACTTCTTTTTCAAACGAAAATTCAAATTTTTAAAGAAACGTATAAATATTATTTTAGAAACCATAGGTATATGTACACCAATTCTATCGTCCACATAACTCCTAAGCGCGAATATAAGTTTCAAAACACCTCTCACACACATTTCTTTCGTTGCGCCAACTATCCCTACAATTTGCAAAAAAATGTAACGGCAGTAATAAAAATATATCTTTATCGGCACAACAGCAGGAAGATTTTCGACATGTTTCGTAACGCTCGCCAAATTGGACCAACAACCTCCCCCTTGCCGACACACGAGACCCAAAGATCGGAGCGGGCAAAAAATGCCTAAGCGAGAGCAGAGACGAGTGTATACCTACCACCGGTTGCATAAGCTCTCACCCAAAGTCTCTTTACTCTCCGTACGCGAGCGGCCAGACAAATTACCGTCTACGTGCAGCGCGCTGCTTCGTCAAGAATTTTAACACTCGCCGCGCGCTTTTCCCACAAGGCCGCGTCGAGTCTCATCTCTTTTTCCGTGACCCATCGCAATAAACTGTATCACCGGTGGAAAATGCGCAATACTTATACGCGATAAGTCGGCGTATAGAAAGGAGGATGTCGAAGGTGATCTCGCGGTGATTGACGGATGTCGAGGTTAACAATGCGCTCGCGCAATTGCGTCATGGAGTTTCTTTTATGTTTGTATGGAGAAAGAAGTTTTTGCGTCGTCGATCTTCATGGGAAAGTCTCGCGCTCAGTGAGACGATACGTGACGTAAATTGGTAACTTTTGCACTGTTTGGCGGGGGACCGGGTAGTTCGGTGATTTTCTATACTCTTTGTGTAAAATATTTTCCATAACGCGTGACATAACGCGTGGAGGTAGCTGTAAGAGTGCGTGAAAGAAACTAGATGCAAATTGTTTCTGCGATGCTTAGATAAAAACATAACTGTGGGATGTAAAAATTATTATATAAACTTAAAATTATTAAAAAAATTAAAAAAAAAAACAGCTTGAAATTGTTGGGATCCTGTATATGGTTAACTTACATTTATAGGTGTACGAATATATTGCGCCAGTTACGCAAGAAATAATTAAAATAATTGAAATGATAAAAAAAATTATTCTTTTCCAGAAGTACGTTGGTAACAAGGACAGTCGGCCTTCAAGCACAACCCCGTTATGTCGAATTATCGATTGCTCTTTTCGAGCAAAATTATTACGGAATAAAGACGTGATGAAAACCATAATAATAAAGTCATTAGGTAACATACGTCCAATTATTATAGATGAGATATACGGTTTATTTGGTTACTAATCTAAGACACTTTGAGTAATATTTCGGAGGTATTTCACAAGGGATTGCAATTTTCGAGATGGCGAACAAAACGGATACTTTCGTTCGGCACACTGATTACTCACCCGCGCGGATTTTCGAGTCTCTATATAAATCGATTGCAGATTGAGATTACGCATGAAATCTGGGTTGCGAATTGGCAGTATTTCGGAACCACTCGAAACGATCGCCACCCGCTGGCTTCTCTCTCTCTCTCTCTTTGATTAACAATCACATCCGTTTCAAAATCGTAAAACTTTCATCACTCAAAGTCACTAAATCCTTAGCGAAAAATAATTCAGAATCTAATCGACCGTAATACCCGCGATATATTTGCACTCGAGATAAAATTAATTTAAAATTCATCATCCGAAAATGTATAGGGGCATAAAGAACGAATTCCGTTAAGCCCTGGGATCTGAAAAATTCGTATCATCCTAAACGCATCATCGGGTATGAGGCTTCTTCCGCTCGCGAGGAGATATTCCGCGCGACACATCGCATCTCTCCCGAGCGTTGGCGCGCGCGCGCTCATGCAGCCATAAAACTCGCGCACGGGCAACATTGCCAGCCAGCCAGCGGTGTATATACACAGTTGGGGCATTTCATGTCAAATTGGACGGACGAAAAGTTTTTATTTTTATTTTAAAACCTTCATAAACGCGGAGTATTAAAAGTAGCGATATAGTTCAAATACATCGAATACCTTTTAGCTTTTAAAGAAAAATGTCAAATTTTTCGCATGTATTATTTTCGCTTTATTTATCTGTATTTTTTTTTATGTTGTTTAGTATACCTATATAATAAAAATATTGTGTTGATTTAACAAAAATTTGTATTTGACATTGGACCATAACGTTAATATACAAAATTAAAGCTCACATGAAACTAATAATCATTCGAATGGTCATAATGAAATACAATTTCCTCCAAATGCACAATAGAATCGCGATAAAAATCATTCTAGAAGTAGAATCATATACACCTTATTAATTGAACTTTGAATTTTCATCATAGATAATATTCTCCATGCTTTCTAAACAATCTCCAACCCGATTTAAAAGTACCACAAACTGCGCTTATTAAAAATTCCCTAATCTATATCACACAGATACTATATGTACCATAAAAAATAATTGTTCCGAATCCTACCCAAGATTAATAAAGCCAACCTATATCGCACCGGCACCGCAGCTACAAATCACCATAAAGTCCAAAACCACAGGTGCACATCCCGAGCCCATCATCCAGCCCTCTCTCCCGCGCGTCATCCCGGCCATCCAATATTTTCGAGGCGCGCAGATCGCGACACGGAACGCTCCACATAGCCAGCCGCGCCGCAACTACTGTACCGCTATATACACATAGGGACAAGGTGCAGCAGCAGTAGCCCCACGGGGTGTCCTCTCTCACTCCTTCCGCTGGCCGCCGGCCATACGGAGCGTGAAATCGGATTCGTCGATGTGTTATACGCCCGGCGAGCGCGTGGGGATCAATGCTCGCCGGCGCGTGTGCGCCCATCAAGGGACGACGCCCGTTTTCGTTTGCGGCTGTGCGGCGGCGCGGCCGAGAACGATGGCGTGAGTGTGGGTATATAGAGGGGCAGGAGGATGCGCCCCGGCGATTTATGCACTTGATCTTGAGGACCGGCTCGAGGGGTCCACTATGTGCGATGCTGTGCCCGTGGATAGGATGGGAGAATATTTAGTTTAGATTTATAGGATTATTTTGTTGAAGGGAGATGGAGGTGGTCGGGATAAATTAATACGATAAATTAGGAATTCAATGTAACTAACGTGGTAAATTTGGTTGAGGTGATTTTGTTGAGTTTTCTGATTTTATTAGTGTTATGGATTTGTTGGATTTCGTTGTTTATAATTTATATGGAATGGAATAATAAATTGAGGATGAGGAAGCTTATTACAAGTGCCGGTATAGAGTGGCAGTAGGTCTTTAATTATATGGGAGAAGCAGACTTTCAATTTTATTAGAGGATAATAGCCAAGTAGGCTCTTCTATTACCGTCTTCAGAAGGTGTCAATGAAAGTTGGTTCAAATTAAAAGTGAAATTCATCAGTGAAATTGAGTTGTCAATACGATTTTGTGACCCAGAAAACTGATGAGTTCAAAAGATTATATTATATCCTAGTCGTGACGAATGGCATTCTTTCGTTTTTGTCTACTGCGAAATTAGATATTTGTAGGTTGAGACGTTCTAATGGTGTATATAGAAATGGCAGATACTCGCATGTAAAAAATTCTCGCGATAAAAAACTTGAATTTTTTAACCCTTAAAACAAATTGTACTTTCATAAAATATTGAGTTACTTCGTTTATAACATGCAGAGATTAAAAGCAATCCGACGCTTCGCCGTAGTATTTAACGTTTTTCAACGAAACGCGAGATGATATTCATATTTCGCATATCATATTAAGTACGCTGTAATATACAAGTGCTGATGTTCGAAATTCTTTTTGTATTTATTTTATTAAAGAGTGAAAATTTTGTACATCGTAATCCCTGAAGCGAGCACATGAAAATAAACAAGTATTTCGATTTCATCTCGCGCTTATAATAAGTGGATATTATGTTTTCGTAAATTCAGCACCATAAAACATTTTGTTTTCAGTCTCAACAAGCGCAGATAATTTAAAAAACATTCCATCCTTTTCGACAATATTATTCACAGCTTTATACAAAAAAACACTAACAATAAATTAGTTAATCCTCTTACAGGCATAATCATCATTAGAGAAAGTAAAGCGTATAGAAAGTAAGTAAACACATCACGAGTATCGACGAAAAAAGCAACACTAACGGCAAAGAAACATGTAATTTTGGGGCTTGATGAATTGCATTGTAATTCCTCGTTTCATTAATACCCTACGTCTAACCGTACCCCCCTCCTTATTAACGTATACACACAGCGTAACTCCGAAACTTATCCCGACAATTACTTCGGAGTCATCGCAGGATCATCTTGTCGAGCGCGCCGAGCGCGCAGAGGCCGAAACGTAATTGTTAGGCTAATCTGGAGCACGGGAGAGATAGAGATGCCGTTACCGCTAGCGCAGCCGTTCCATTCCATTCTCACACTTGTCACGCGCTCGCGACTCAGTCAACTGGCTTCCGGTTTCTATGACATTACCTTATACACGGCGGGCTCGGAAAATCGTTTGAAATAGAAAAGGAGAGCGCGTTAGGTGATCATATGATTATTTTAAGTAGCTGTAATGAAGAGGGTGAATATTTTTACGTTTTCTGTTGATTTTATTTCTAGAGATATTCTTTAGAATATTTCTTAAGAAAATTTATCACATTTCGTTAATCTAATAAGTGTATATAAAATAATTACTATACAGTCAGCTGTTTGCATAGTCCTTATTATTTATGTAAAATTCAAGTATATTATTTTTTTTTTAGATTAATTGTTATACAAGAATGAAAATGATAATTTTATTGCTATAACAAAAATTTTAAAATATTTCAGCTTGAATTGCTATCACATGGAATCGTAATGTTTATTAAACCGTTTAATACTCGGTTACACGGGGTTAGTCTTGTTAACAATCGTCTAGTCGATTTTCATTACTTAAAATGAAATTAAAGAAAAATTAAAAATTTAATAAATACATTATTTCGATCTGATACAGATCTTAATTTCTGGCAATTTCAGATCACAATTACATACAAATATCAAGACGACGAATGAAAACGAGATGACACAAAAATTATTCCACATATAACCGATTTTCTTCAATCCAATATAGCGTCATCTATTTAATACACTTTCGGAGCACCCAGTATTATACGTCAGCGCGCGCAAACTCTCACTTAATCGGTGTAGCTCTCCAGTCTCGCTGTATACCTACACTAGGATTATAACTCCGCGCGCTCGCGGGATTCGGATTTCGACGACAACGACGGAGAGAAACGTGAAATATCATCGCGGATATTTGGGCCGTGTCGATATAGCCATGTGGGTCGTAAGGCCCCGGGCATGAGCGGGAAAGTGGTCCACGCGTGGAAGCACCGCGCATACCTTATACCTCCGCTCGTGTTGGTTTGTGTGTGTGTGTGTGTGTGTGTATGGACGCGTCTTGTTAATCAAATGATATTCAAAGCTCCGCGCTCTCGCCGTATTTTTACATTCATAGAATTCAGGCTGAAATGTGGGTCGGATCGTTCGCTAGGAATGAAAATTTGGGAGATGGACAGCACGGCGATAGATTTGCCAAGAGAAAATACTGTTTTTGTGAGATGGTAAGTTGGTGTAGAAAACGAAGTGATCGCTATCAATTGTATGATTAATTACCGGAAATGCGGATTAGGAGAAGACGTGCATGTTGCTTGTTATGATGAGTTGATATTCAAATTTGAGGAGATATTCTACTCTTTAATTTGATTATTATTATTATTATTATTATTATTTTAGAGTGGCTACATAACAATGTCAGTTATCAGATACACGAACTATTTATACCTGAAAAGGATCCATTGGTGTAGCTGAACAATAAGTCACCAGTCAGATTTAATATAAAAACAATAACATTTGGGCACAAGCATAAATAAATGCCAAATTGGAAATTTGATTTTTCCCGCCATATATATGCTGCCGGCCAGAGCCTAGTTCGCGCGCTGCCACCAGACGGTACACCCCCTCCCTGTAACCTCACGTACCTAAGTAAGCCGGCTTGAGGAAATATAAGAGCGCGGCTTGAATATTGAGGCAAGACAATACAATATCAATATGAATCTTGCTATATCGTGCAGCCCTACCATACCCAGCTAGAACTTTAATTTCATCTCCTGGGTAGATCATTTCCGAAAATTTCAAGATCATATGCAGTGACTTCGGTATAAGCTCCTCTGTTGAGCTGTACCATTCTGGGCTCGCCTATCCTCATCAAATTCTTATTGCATATGTTCTGATATTACTGGTAAAAATAGATACAAAATAACTACAATAAAATAAACGCAATAAATTTTGGAGTTTTATAGGTAAAAAATCTTACGTATAAAATATGATGACAAATGGCTAGCGATGACAAAATAAAATGCAAAAATGAAGGCTACGCATCCCTTAATTATTATGAATACCGAAAAATTTTCGAGACAAATCTTCATGCACGAAGGACTCGCGACGTCTCACCTTGAAGCTTTTTAAGATTCTCAAAGGAATTCATACATTTTTACATTTTCGAAAAATCCAAAAAGTCTCGTAATACTTCTACCAAGATGAATAAAAATAAATTCCATGGATTTCTCAATAATAGAATTTTATTGTTTATAGCATTAAATTTTTCAAATGTCAGTCGCAAATCTGATATTAAAATTTAAAACGTGCATTTTATTTGAGCTTAATATTGAACTCGGCATATTTTAAGCATACAAATTATTGAGGATTTGTGTATATATAGAGGAAAGAAAGCATTCCGAGATGACTATTATACACTTTCTTGGTGTATCTGGACTTTTTCTAGGTTACAGTCGGTGTAAATTTGTTTTTTCCCTAGAAATAAAGATTCACCCAACTGAAATTATTATTGCTTTCTCTTTTGTTAAAACACAATTTATTCGTTTCGACCACTTAAATTTTACCTTGAAGAATCAAGAAAGTAAATTGTTTTACGTTATTTCTCAAAGATATTAATATTATTCACATAACAGACTCTTTCAAACGGCCGCAGGTTAATTTTATAATTTACAACTTCAAAACATATTTTCACAAACGTGCTTAAAATATGATGTGTAGAAAATTATAAACGTTCTATTAATCTTCATTAAAAGCTCGCATATAAATAATCCATATCATCTTCCGGCAAGTTAACGATTTTTAACTCATCACCATTCGTAATTATAAATTAACTCTTTAACGACTTGTCCACGCCATCTACGCAATTTATATAAATCATCCTGGGTTCACAAAAAATACGAATATGTATAATTTTCTTACGAATATTCATCTAGAATAAACTAGACCGCCCCTTCCGCATACAAAAAATGGAGCCCAAAGGACCGCTTCCAGAAATCTTGAAAAAATTCCATCTCCTCCTCCGTAGGTCGTTTCAAGCCTACCTACCTATATAATAAACCGCGAGAACAAGGATGAGCCGCGCTCGCGGCGCGGCTTCGCCTTGACACTTTCTCTCAACCGACCGAATGGCACGCATTTATCTCTCTGTCTTTCTCTCTGCTGAGTGCAACAACCTTGAAAACGCAACGGCCACGTGACGGCGTTTAGCCGGAAGGCAATATCGCGTTCGCGCTTATATACGCCACAAAGGGAGACTGCAGTCGTGGAACGAAAGTTTAAGAGCCGAAGATTTCTCTCGTGTATAGGTATACGCAGCTAAGAGAGAGAGAGAGAGAGAGACAGAGAGAAAGAAAGAAGCGGCGCTCTTCACTCGCGGCGAACAATAGAGATATCGTCGCTGCAGGTCTCTCGATTGGTTTCCACGAGGATAACTGTTGATGTGCTGGTACGATTTGGAGATGTTTTTTGGGTGACGCGCGGGTTTATGTAATATCTGAATAAAGGATTTAATCACCGTTAGGCAAGCATGCGTAACGTGTATGTACGGGATCGGGTAATAAAAGCTGAAGTTATATATTTGGAGTCAGTCGAAAGAGTTTCGATAATTGTTTTGGGTGGAATTTTAATCGTTTAATATTATTGAAAGTCGTCATGCATCAATGAACTTAAAATCTTTTGAACTCAATATCGTTCAAAACCTTATCGCTCTATTACTTCAAATGTTGTAAAATACGATTACTATAAATCTAGTTTATACTATCAAAAATTATTGTTTAAAGATATCCGTGACAAGAAGAGTGGAGTGAAAAAATGAATTATATTAAGAATCTTATAAGAACCAATCGTCATTAAAAATTAATTTCTTTTATAAGGGATAGTGTTATATTAAAGTATTTTAGAGAGAAATTTCTATTTAGTACAGTTTACTCTCTTATGGACAATTTTTTTCAGTATTTTTTAGCTATTTCGGATTGGATTTGACAATTTTAATTGTAAATATTCCGCATTCGAAATTAAACGTTAGCATTGGAACTAATTTTACTGTAAATCAGATCTATTTTCAATTTTATATGTTGTGAAAAAAGGCATTTCGGTGGAGAGAAATCATGTACGTCAATATTACGATTCATAAATTAATTAATATAGTGCATCGTATTCAATTATTAAAAAGAATAAGAGGCCTTAATATCCCTCTCATAAACCTCTCGAATTAAACTGCATTTTTCAACGCTTCCTGGCTTTGATAAATTTTAATCAAATATCTGCACGTGTGAAATATGCAATCAACGCAGCATCTTTTATGTAATCTCTCTAGCGCTGTGTGATTTTGAAAAGGTTACTCGCATTACGAATGAAAATATGTTTAACGATCCACGCCAGTATATGATTTGTGGTTAACAAACCTTAAAATTTATACATGACTTTACCGGGACATAAATTGCCTACTTATACCACCGATAAATATTTATACGAGATTGGATGCAGTTTGTTGCATTAATTTGTGCGTGCAGCATTCTTTTCTGGTGAACGCATGTGGTTCATAGAATCGCGTAACGCGAGGGTAGCCTCTTTCATAGAGAGTTCACGTTGTGATAAATCAAAGAAGATTTTGCAATAATTATGATCGATAAATACAGGTGCACGTCTACTTCACTGGCACGTACTCTATACGCAAATTCAAGTTCTTACATCATTCGATCCATATAAAAATTTTTCTAATATCATAGCTAATCTTGAATTTTTATACAATAAATGCAACATTTTTAAAATAATTCTAGAATTTCATTGACACATGCTGGGATAACATTTATCGTTAGATTTAATTCTAAAAATACTTTTATTCTAAATGATATTTCTACATTTACTAATCATTTTTTTCTACTTACACAAGAATTTCAATTGAAATATGTTTGCAGCAGTTGGGCACAATAAGTGCATAATTGCTTTTTCCATTCTCCTTCAATCATTTAATCATTTTTAGACTACTTTATGAATAATGCAACGAATTCGTTTACGAATTGCGAAAGATTTTTAAAAACTGCTAATACACTTGTTATTCAAACCACTAAAGTCTTTAAACGTAAAATCAATGATAACCGATTACATGTTCGAAAATTCATCAACTCTGAGACAGTAAATTTGAATGTAATATTAACTCCACCAACGTAAAAATATTCAATTATATATTCCAAAGAACGGGAGAATTTCCTTCGTTTCTATTTAATTACAATGACTTAAACTTCGAAATAGACGAGTGGAAATTACCCACACATAGACACACTCCACAGCACTATTGTATCCCTCGATGTTTGAGTAAACTACAGCAGCACGCGGCGATCGCAACGATCCTAATAAACACCGATACTTCAACAAAACGAAACGCATTCGTCTGAAAAGCAATACATCGACGCGCACGCGCTGGGCAATTTCTTCGCGGATTCAACGTCGAAAGTAATAGCCGATTCGGAATAATTTTATTGCTCCTATACACAGCGGGTGCTTCGATTCCCCTTAATTGGCCGCACATGCAAAAAGCGCGTGTGGGTGTGCGTGGAAAGAAATAGTTTCCGCGATGACTGGCTCAATAAACTCTTGAACTTATACGTTGCGCGTTTCCGGCTGCAAAATCGCGAACCCGCCGTTTTACGCGAAGAGGAAGCGACGGCCGGTAACCGCCGAGGTCAGATTGCCCGTTGCATCGAAGAAAGTAGAGGTTGTGGAAATTCTTCTTTTTTTACATGGGGTTTGTTTATCAGAGTCAAGCGTTGGAAAGGGGCCTGATTGCTCAGGATGGATGAGTGTGGGGTGAAATGCTGGAAAGTCGATTAATTCTCGTTATGATGTGATGTGAGTGGGAGAAGGTTACATATATATTTTATAATAAAAGTTTTAGAATTCTGTTTTAATACTTTTATTTAAATTTAATTAATCATAGAGATAAGTGGATGATTTGTGTTTTAGAAAATTTTATAGTAGAGGCCTGTTTCGAAATTCGATAAGCGAAGATTATGTGAATTGGTTTGAAAATGGTTCTTCGATCGGTTATTCGATCAGTTCCTTATTGGTGGCGAGAAAAGAAAACTACTTATTTTTGCAATGTAAAAAATTATAGTTCTCACACTCCTAGAAGTATGTGAATCTTATGATGTAAGAATGCAATGATGGCAATAAACTTCCCTGAAGAAAGAGCTGCTGGATGATAAATTAATTCAACCACTGACTTCAGAATTAATTTATTTATACATCATTAATTTATATCGAGACTTCGTTTATTTTCAGGTAGACAACTGTGGTGAATTCTTATCAGAGCATTGATAGTTGATTAGCATTGTTCCATTCTAATGTATTACTTAAAAACTTTCTCAAATAGATCAGATAAGTAACGGTGAAAGATTAGTTATAAATTCTTCAAAAATATAATTTTCAAAAATGTTTACATAAACGCCACTAGTTATACAATATATGTTACGCTAATAAAACTATATTGTACTGAATCTCTATAAAAAATTAAACTATACATTTAAATTATCACATTTTTTATTTTACAGAACCGTTTAAACCAATTAGAAATTCAAATACTGCCTTAACTACTTCAAAAAACAGCTCAACACTTCTCCTTTAAAGGTCATCAACCAAAACACCATAAAACTTTTCTAGAAACCTGCCCCAGTCCCCCCGAGACCCGCGAAAATCTCGCAAAAAATCGATTAAAAATCGCCATATAAAGCTAAAATCATTACCCCGCGAGTGCAAACACGCGGCTCTAACAAGCTCGCCGCCAATCGTGATGTCTCCCTCCAGAAAAAGAGACTGCGAGAGTCTTTACCTACGGCGCGGTGAACCGGAACGAAACTCTTCGTCGCTGCGACGTGCACTACGAGCGCGTGAGCGTATCTCGCGTAATCGACGCGGACGTGTGCGAGCGCAATTAGAAAGTGCGTGAGCGCGAAGATTCATTTGCGAACGTGAACTTTCACGCGCGCCGTCGAGAGCTCTGAGTCATTTTTTTTCGGGATGTTGCCGCAAAGGGTTTACCTGGTTACGCGTATAACTAACGCGCAGCGCGCGAAGAGGAGGTGAATGGAGCAGCAGCAGTAGCAGAAGTTTGTATGGGGGATATAAATAGAGCTCGATGACGAAATGCGTACGAGGCGCGTGATGCGGATGAGGTGTGTGTGCGTGCGTGTCTGTGCGTTGCGTAAGGTGTGTAATGAGCGGGTAATGCCGTGTGGTTGCTTTTTGATGGCTACGGGATTAAGATTATGTTTATCTCGGCGGCGGCGGCGCGGTTTTGGGTTTTCTATGTCGTTATGGGTCGGCTAAATAGTTAGTCACGCTTGAATGAGCGTGGCAGATGACTTGGTTTGAATGACCAATTTTGCGCGGCGCATTCCGCGCGGTAATATTGCTTTAGTAATAACCGAAATTTATGGTTTTTTGAAAGAATAAAAGTAGTTTATTAGGATGCTTTTAGTGGAAGTTTAATATACTCTTACGTATAGACCGTTTGCAAATAAGTAATAATTACGTGTTGAATAATTAAATAAGCGAGTATGAATAATTTGAAGTACTCAAGTAATGTATATATTAAGACATTAATTAAAATTATGATGAACAAATATTAAAATTTATTGAATGAAAATAATCAATTTATTTATATAACTTAAACTTTTTAACGTTAAAAGTCAGGGGAAAAGAAAAATTTGAACTCCATTTCATTAACGTGATTACGGAAATGTTATACGTTGATGAAAAATTGAATCAAAAGTAATTGAGATGCTAGGCATGATTCTGCAATCAGGGTAAAATCTCTTACATCAAGTAAGTATACGGTTTGGGGCAAAAATATAAATGTACGGCTTGTCCATTTTAATGCTTGGGTACGAATTATTGCATCCAGAACATCGATGTAAAGTATTACCGATAAAAATGCGTTACATGTTTTCATAAACAAACAATGAATAAATAAATGCGATGTGCGTTTAATTTTCTTCCCTTTGATTTAAAATGCGTTAATATTTATTTCCGTTAAATTACGATGTTATACATTTACATCATAATCTTTCACATCACATAATAGCATAAATATATATAAGAACACTTTCATAATATTTGCTTTACCATGCTTTAATTGCATTTTGATATCATGTTACACAACTCCTGCAAATTCCACGTCCACCTCTTAATACCTTCTTCATATCAACGAAAGTTTCAATTCAATCATATACACAAAACAAACATCATATAATGCCACACTTAGCCGTCTCTTTCGCAATTTACTATTCATCAATTTTCCCGCGCCAAACCTTACAAAATAACGCGTGTCGGACAAAGCTTATAGCTGCCGTAGCCACAGAGAGGCGCGAATCGATTATCGTCAATTAGTCAAGACAAACAGAAAGGCGCCTCTTTTCACCTAGTCTCGTGTCCTACTCGTCGTCGCCACTACACACCACAGCATTCCTTACTTCCCAATGCACTCACGCGTACATAGGTACTTACATACGTACATACATACGTAATTACCGCGCTCGCGCGCGATGGTCTCAGGAATAGCCCGCGGCGCGGCGGTGGCTGCTGCAGCCAGCCACATAATGGACAAGTTCAAGCGACAAGGACGCTTTCACGCATGAGCGCCTGAATATTCATGCCCGCGCGCACTATACTCGCCTCTCCCGGTGTTCTTTTTTTTTCGTGCGCAGAATTTTGAAAATTTCTCCGCGCATGCGCGCGCACGCACGACGCCGCCGTATAATAATCACGATATAATGACTGCGGGCGCGTGCAGCTCGTTACAATGGTCGTTTTTCCTTTTTTCTCATTGTTTCGGAGAGGCAGAGGTTTTTCAGCCGTGCAGGGGCTTGTTTACGATGCGTCAGTCGCGTTTTGAAAACGCGCCGCCGCGGTGCAGACTTTCTCCGCGAGAGTGGAAAGCGCCGCGGAACTATACGGGATGGTGCAAAAATCGCGATGATTATTCGTTTATTGGGGGAGGATGACGGAGGTGGGGTTTATTGAGACGATGGGTTTTATTCGTCGCGTGTGTGTTGATTTAGAAGGAGGAGGATGTGATAGAGCGGATGAAATGTTCGCAGAAAGTTGGCTTTGTTTATGATATTGTAATTTCACTCGAATGTCAAGGTGCGATGATTTCATCGCGCGATGATTCATTTCTCAATAAAATGCTGAAAATAAGTGTCGGCATGAGTTAAGTTTTATTACAGTAAAATGATTCAAGAGTCATATTGTCTCAGAAGCATTGCTGCTTCCATGAAGCTTTGAGATGGAAATAAAGATATTATGGTACAGCAGTTGATATTTTTTAGTGCGTATTATTTCAACTTTCGTAAATTCATCATAAATATTTTCGAAAACGTTGATAAAGTTGCGTGAAGATAGAGAAGGTGCAAGTATAGCGTCTGATACCACAAAGCAGATAATACAGTAGAATTTATCGTAGAAAGCAGGAAATCATAAAGAATGTATAATATACAGGATTGATTTTCACGTTGCAGCTTACAATCAGAACAAATAGACGCTCATTACGTAATGTCTTTCGCGTGCTCGACATATGAACAATATAAGTTTCGGCATTTTTTATTGTAATGATAATTCGAAAACCATAAAATAGCCGTTATACTGAAAACTAATTATGTAAAATACTTTATAGATCACGTGCTGTTCTATCCAGCATACAATTCGTCTATACTTATTCGAGCTATAATGACACAGGTATATAAGCACTTATTATTATTACGCGAATAGAGGAAATGCACATATGCTTTAATAGTGCAAAAATTCATCCGACAGTTGTACGTCGAATAAAGATGCAAATTTATTATTACAGGATTAAGAGAAGAAATATATTGCCGCATTTCTTTATATATCATAGTTAAATAATCCAAAGCAAACATCTGTTGTCGAATAGGTAAGACACCGTATTCGTAATAGAGCCATGAGGAACAATCCTCAAAGATTTAACGATATCTCGGCAATTAGAGCATTTATTACAATGGACTTTAGGGATATTAACGAGCGTAAAACTGCAGATTAGTTCCGTCAAGTGGTTTTCGGAGGGTAGTAAAGATGCTGTTCGGAACGGTTACGACAGTCCGCTCTTACTCCTGGAGTTATCTACAATTTCCGAGCGTAGCACATGCGAGTTTATAGTGTCCAGATTGGCCAGGGCGCAATGACCTGTAACAATAAGATGTAAAAGTATGTTTTAGAAGTAGTTTATAAAAGTATAATAAAAATATAACACGTACGTTAAGCAATGATATTTTTTTCTTAATCGCTTCATTAAATTGAAGCGATTTTTAATTCATCGCAATAATAAAAATATATAGCTACAGTACAAAAGTTATAATAATGGATGAGGATATTCGTATACTTCGTATAGAACCGTTTTTAAATTAATGTTCGGTTTATTTTCAGGAGGGTATTCGTAAAAGTATACATACAAACAAAAATATTCGAAATATAAAAATTCATGTACAAAAATAATAATGTTACAATAAAATACACCAATCTTATCTTATTTAACGTCTGTAGGGCTGCACAAGAGCAAGAAAATACGATATTTCTATAATTATTGTCTCGCTCTTGGAAATTCTTGAAAATTTCTCTATCGTATCGGTCTTGTCAGTCAATATGAAAAGTATTATTATCTTGTCTTGAAATTATTGATCATATTAAGCCCAAATAGCCTGCGGAGGCGAGACCCGCGCACAAAAGCGAGTTACGTAGTCGTGCCTACAGTAAGAGAGTAAATTATTAAAAAAGTCTACGTAACTGCATAACTTCTTTTCTTTGTGTGGAATTCGCGTCAACCGGCAATTTGGGTTTAAGAATTGTTTCAATAATCAATTCGTTTATCGTCGCACGTCTACGGAACTCCCTTTTTTATTTGGCATAGACCTCACGCCCCCAGCTACTTTGGTTGTGAGTTTAATTGATTCGTTAGCTCCGTAGCTTCCTTTTTTTGCAAGGATCTCACACCCTCCGGATAAGTATTTGGGTTTCAGACTATTTTTTAAATGATTCTCTATTCAAAATGTTTTTAAATTTAAGAAACTTTTAAGTTACAAATTTACTGAATTTTAAGAACAATGAAATTGAACGTAATTTAATATTCAAAAACATTAGGTTTAATATAAAAACAATAAAATTATGGCACAAGAATAAATTAATGCAAAATTTGAAATTTTATTTTTTCCGCCATATAAGTGCCGCTGGCCAGAGTATAGTTTCAGCACCGCCCCAGCTATAGGTGCGTGACCACCCTGTCAGTATAATAATAGTTTTTACTTACTTAATTATTATGATCATTTCAATAAATTATTACGATTAGAAAATTTTAAGTTATTTTGATATTGTACTGAAAACTGTTATATGTAACTGTTGAGTCCGATGAGGGACCCAGAATTATCGGGTCGGACTATTTTTAATATGATAATGGAAATTAGAAGATAGTCCGATGTGGCATTTTCTCGTCGTGTACACATATATTGTTGTCAAAGGGTCGATAAACTATCAATTAATTAGGAGCCGGTGTACTTTACGATAGGGCTGCACGAGAGCAAGACAATACACAATATTTCTGTAATTATTGTCTCGCTCTTGGAAATTCTTGAAAATTTCTCTCTTGTCTTGGTCTTGTCAGTCAAT
>UXGD01001025.1:0-41062 GCA_900474315.1 Torymus auratus
CTAATAACACTACAGGGCCACAACCAGAAATTAGTGATATCACAGACAGAAGCTCAAATTCACTAGAAATACACAAAAAAATAACTAGTTTTAGTACATTAAGAATACTACTGACTTAGTCAGGTACTCAAAAGTAAACTTAAAACTAAGATTAAAATACTAATTTTAAATTCAGACTCCCCACTTATGCTAATAAATAAATTCATTCAAATAAAATAAATAAATAAATACAGTTTATACGGGAAGATACTAGAAAAACTAACATATAGAGATCGCCCATTTCGTAAGTGGTTAGTCTAATGTGAGAAAGTGCCTTCTCAGAGCCGAGACATATGAAACGTATAAAAACGGTGCATATGACAATATGTACCATAATATATAAATAAAAATATCAACTAAAACATAAGCATTTTATCCGTACTAAAATTATTTCTATAGATATTCTCAAATCCCACCTACCACAAAACAACAATTCACTATATATAAGTACCACGACATGTTAATGCGTTCCGCACCGCGCTAAATCCTCCTACTTCGCGCGCGTCGAATCGACAGCGTCCGGAGCCACGAGCTACATCACCGCACCGCGCACAAAGCGCGAAAACAATAAGATCCGATCCCCCTCAAGCACCACCCACGCATTGTAGCGTTGTTTCCTTCGCCCTGAGGCTCACCACGTTATCTCTACGCGCGATCGGACGATAAAGCATACATATACGAGTGGATCTTCTTTTGTTTTTAAAAAAGGCGAGTATATGTAGGATTAAAATTTTGTTAAGCCGGAAAAAAGCGAGAAAAGGCGCCTTACGTAGTAATGAAAGGACACTGACACTCGTACACTTATAAGGGCGTATTCCAAGGCCGTGAAATACGATCAATAAAGCGCTGATTTATGGGACATTAACGCGCGTGATCTTTCGAGGGTAAGGTTATTAAAATAAAAGCATAATGGTTTAAAGCGCGACCGGGATTATTACGGTCCTGTAATAACTAAGGATCGATGGAAAAATATATATGACTTTTTAATGAAATATTAGAGTTATACCCACCTATGGTTACGAAAAACTTATGCCACACGTGTGCTGGAGGACCGCGAGTTAACTTAGAAAGAGAAAAGGCTTTGACGACAGAGTGGCAATCAAAACAAACGTTGTCGCGGCATTCCGTCGGCTAGAAATTTTCGGCTGAGATTAATGTGTGAGAAGTGCGCGGGTTCAAGGCGACTCGGCGTGAGAAAGGCAGCGAGGTCGGTCAGTTGGTTGGTGAACGTTGATTGTGATGAGATTGGTGGAAGTTAACGTGGGGTGGTGGGCGCTGTGATAGTTAACGAACGTTTTTTAAATCCTGATTCATTGAGATCTATTTTTATATGAAGTTTTATAGATTTTAAACGTTATAAAAAATAAAATATAAAATTAAAAAGTGTTTGTTAACCTATACTCATTAGCTTTTTTAATACATTAAAGAGACAACCTATAATTGAAGCAAATTAGTTGAAAACCATTTTTTTTGGATCAAATTAGTTATCATCTAAAATAAATATAGTCTACAAATTTAATTCTATCCAAATTTTCTATTCATCGATTACCTAGTTACACCATGAAATTGAAAAATGAGTCTATATCTTTAAGACCTCCTGCCAAAATAGATATACACTTACAAAACCTCAACCTCACCTTTCGGTTTCACTCTGACCCCGAACATCCTTCCTACATCCTTCCTCTCCCACCCCTAAAAAAACTGGAACCAAGCTTTACACTCGCACAATGAAAAAAGAGAATACCTCAACAAACACCACAACAGGCGTGCGCTCGCTCACTTACGCCGAGAAGAGATTCGCCGATAAAAAGTGAGACACACCGAGAAAAGGGTCAACGACATACACGCGTGCAATTCCAGAGAATTCCTCCTTCTGCTCCTCTCGCTCAAATTTGAGGAATTAAAAGCTGCAGCCGGTCCCGAATATACTACACTCATGTTTATTCCGGTGGAACTTTTTGCGTAGTGCCGCCGGATAATTAATGTTATAGAGGGGTATAGGTAGGTATATAATAAATCTAATTGGCCAGGGACTTTTTGCGACAGTGGTGCAGTTCTTTCTAAGACACGCGCGGCTGATCGGGAATACTGATGGGCGGAGGAGGGGGATGACGCAACGCGGCGGAGAAGGTGACTGATAATGCGTTATCGGTATAAGAGAGAGAGAGAGTTACTTAATGCCTGACAATGACATTGGCAAATACGATAAGAGATCGGTGCTGAGAGGACGTTCTTTGGAAAACGTTCGTTGACGTATGTAACTACTTTGTTTGCGTGCTTAGATTTTTTATATCGCGAGGGTGTTTTCACTGTCGTTCCTAATTTTGATGTCAATATATACAATTCAAGGTATATAATAATTAATCGTATTTGATCATTAATGCTACTGTTATGATTTTTTTAACAAAGTTGTACAGAAACGTCAAAACATTATAAACCTCAGAGATGAGATCATCACTCCGCAACGTAATCACGCAATTATAGCGACTGACTAATCCCCGAAAAAAAACTGTGTCCGACTTATCTCCATGACGACTGTATTGATGAATTCCTCCATCTATTAAAAAAACGCACTACTGATATACAACCATCCCGACGCGACATAGCCAATATCTCGCAGTACCATCGATTAAACCAATTCATCAAACCCGCGCACACAAACCAACCAAAAAAAATTATATACATCCCCTCATAGAACAAACGAGAGAGAAAGCGGTAGGAGCGATCCTCGACCGGGCGTTCACTGGTCGCCGCTCTCTAATGCGCCTAAATCACACGCGCTAGTTATATAGAGACCCTTGAGACACGCGATCGTTGAACTCTCGTCATGTCTCCCCCCCGCGCAAACCGGGGGGGATTAATTTCGTATTGTCTCAATTTGCGCGACATTCGCGCGCCAAGGGCGACGAGAGCAGCAACGGCGGCGGTTCGCTCTTTTATGTGCCTGATACGCGTCCGGTGGTATGATGGATGTGGGGCGATGTGTGTGCCTGCTTACGAATGAGGAAGCTGTAGTATAGATGGGGAGGAGCATCAAGTGGAGCATGAAAAAGATTTTTGGTGGTTTGTAGTGTACTTGTTATCGGTGCAATATGAAAACAACGTTGTTACAATACGCAAACAATATTATCGACGTACCGATATATAGTTATAGTAATATTTTAATCGACTTGGGTACCAAGAACCGCGACAGTAAATTACAAGCCAATCGGCTGTAATTGTTGCAAAGATTGCCGGGTTCATCTCTCCTAATGAAACCATAAACGCGCGTGTCATACACACATACTCGTGAAAATTAAATATTAATGGGAAACCAGACTGAACGTGTCTGCCTGTCCAATTGCCGGCAATTAGCACAGACCAGGAATCAGCGAGATTTCGAGGGTTTAATAGACGTATACACCCGTGCGAGTTATCGAATTATAGCCGTGAACGCACTTGAACTGTGACCCTGACTGGTACAAGAGAGAGAGAGAACGATGAAAATAGATTCGTACGTATCAAATCATAGCCAATTTATGGTAAATTGAGTTTGTAATATTCCAGTGTGTGTGGATTGCCGTTCGAGCGAATTAATACTATGTATCATGTGTGTTATTCTTTTTTTTTTAGATGGTGGAAGGGTTGAGTGACGATGAGGGGCGATGAAAGTTTTATGATTTGGATTTTTGACATATATCGTCTAGACATAGGTTCTATAAAGAACTTAGCTAGAACCCTATATGTAAACGTTTGAATTTCCATTACTGTATGTATTATTCTCTCACCAACTCATCAATCAAACTCATACATCCACGCTCTAATAAACGTCTCAAGATTCAACCGTTACATAAAGAAGCGATGACACCTCTCGCCGAATTATTTCAGTATACACTTTTTAAAAACAAGGTTTATTTTTCGAACGACAAACGGTCGCTCGAATGTTCTAGACCGTGCGAGTGCCAAATTTTAGCTCCTCCCCGAGGGAATAAATCAATGGATCCGGGCACCACTGTTTTCTACACGCTGCAGTTAAGGCACGATGAGAACAAGTCATTCAATACGTACGAGAAAGAACGGACGACGCGTGTCTGTATGTATGTACCTACTAATGTCGCGTTATGTAAGACACGTTATGAGGCGCGTGTGTATAACGACAGACGCTGTTGGTATCTCGATGGTAGCAACGAGTGTACATACGTGTAAATGAAGTAGTAGATAAGTTGGTAGGAAGATTTAGCCAGTTTTTATATAAACTCTTATACAAAACCTTTGAATCAAGAATGCCACATCTTTCAACCACAATCCTTTCAGGTCCCCCTAGCATCAGCATAAATCTACTTTTCAGGAGGAAAAAGTAGCCTCCTCTAATACTCATCTATCGCCAAACGATATGCATTATAGCCTCAACCACGCGTGTATATAAATTCCACGCATAAGTATATATCCTACGTCAATCGATCCGCGAATTCTCCCAACCTAACTGTAAAAACCTCACGATTTTCCCCCAAAATTACACATCCCGAACGTGTATAAATAATAATCCAGTCCACGCGGCATGATCCTCCTCCTCTTCTCGCGTGTACAGTGAAAGTGACAATGGTCATTATCAACCGGATAACGACACTCTAACAAACGTATATATATACACTCTCTCGACACAACGGTGTCATTGACCTTAAAACACACTGCTCCCGTGTGGTGCACGCACGCACACGCGAGATTCGACAAAGCGAAGCCGCCGATGACAATTTACGCGGACGACGAGCCCACGTGGATCCTGATGGCGAATTTTAACGGTATAAGCGAGAGTGAGGAAGAGAGAGGAATAAGGTGCTGGACGAGGATGAGAAAAAGGCGTGAGCTGATGGTTCGAGATTATTGGTAGTATATAATCTTGGTGGCTAATGGGTTACGATAAGTGTGATTTGGAAGGATGGAAATGTACTAGGAGGTAATGTAAAAGGTAAGATTGTAAAAACAATTCATTTCAGAACTTGACAGATCCTTTAATTATGTAATAAATATAAATTTTGGTATATAAAAATATTTAACATATCTTACATGTTACTCGTTTTAATTTTTCCGTGTGCATGAATACGCCATGTTCACTGCAATGTTTATTGCAAACTCTCGTGATATTGAGTTCAATGCGACCAATTCATAAGTATATTTTAGCGTGTATCTTCAAAAGACAACCTTAAAGCGACTTGAGAAAACAATCTCGAGTGGCTTTCGTTCGCGGATTATGACACGAGTTATGATATATCCTTGGCCGGCGGAAGAGAAAAAAATTGGTCACGGTTTTTCGCGCGCCGAAGATACGCGCAAGGTCTCGAGAGATTCGTATAAAGACTGCGCTACTGTATGTTAATGTGCGAGTTCTTAATCCGATGGTATATGTATATATGAGGTATGTCGGGAATGTGAAGTATTTGAGTTTCGTAGTTTGGAGTTTAGTTGTGGTATTTGATAAAAGTTTGTAATGACGAATGAGTAGACGGAGTCTTTTTTAAAACAATAATTTTAGTTCATTATTTTTTTTTATAGGTAAACTGTCGAAAATCATTTAATTATTATGTTTACTTATATCTGTCAAAATAATAGTTAAAAAAAGTAAAAAGCAAAAAATTACCTTTCAAAAGCCTTTTTACTGCAACATTATAATAAGAAGCGTATTTTTACCCACTCAAAGACCACTCAAACATCAAAGTCATCCCCACTCATAAAAATCAACTTCACACTTCAGCCCATAACCTCTCGCAAGTATAAGTACACTAAATATCCCGTGCAAACGACCTCGTAAAAACCTCTCTATTTTCCCTCACCCTCAAAAAGCTCGCTCACACCCACCCAACCCAAACAAATATCCTCTCTCCGTACATACAATTCGTTAACTATAACTCGACCCTCGAGCTTGCGAAACGAGTTCCATCGCCGGGGGCCTGTTGCAGCAGCAGCTTTTTCGGCCGGCCACTTTTTCTGACAAGCACGCACGTGCCCGCGAATTAAGTGTATACCGGCTGGGCTGCCCGGCGATCGGACGATCATGTGGTATGTACGCGGCCGATTGAAAATTTGAATGCCGGATCGTGACGGAGAGATTATCGCGAAAGTTATCGAGAGTTATAAGGGGGAATTATAAGGTGCAGTGGTGTGTATGGGGATTCCCCGGAATTCTTTATCGGGGCGAGGTGTAATTGGGCGCGGTTGGGAAAGGTGGTTATTAACGAATTGCGGAGGTTATAGGAAGAAAGTATTTTTTTGGGCTGTTATTTGATGATTAATTTAATATTTAATAATTAATAATTAATACGAATACAAGGTACATATAGTACCATAATTAGTAAATGACCATTATAAATACTTTTAATAGAAAGATGATAAAAATAGTACGCAAAAATTATCGTTTTAATACGTATACAGTATCGTTTCAATACGTAAAAAGTATCGTTACAATACGTAAAAATAAATTTCAAAAATTTTTCAATAAAAATATTTAAAATAATTATCCATCTCGACAACCAACATTGACATCACCCAAACAATTCAAAGAACTTCGTTTTTTCGAAAGCCGACTTTACCCATCCCCCTTTTCGCTCTAATTTTCAATGCCCAAATAACCATTCTACACTCGCCTCTCGTCGTCCCTTTGAACTCATCGGCAAACAATACTTACACAGCCATACAGCTATCTCGTATACCAGCCGAACCGGTTCGTCACTGCACTCGCGCGTGGATCTTCCTCCCTCTGTCGCGTGAGATTAATCGATGCAAAAGTATTCGCGAGACAGAAAAAGTGTGCCGGATGGTCAGCCGTGTTGTATATATAAGTGTAATTGCGATCAAATTGCCTTGCGTAACGTGGGTATATTTATGGGGTGTTTAATTAATAAGTGTGTATATGGTTGTACGAGAGTTGAAAAATTTGACGGTTGTAAGTGGAGCGAAGGTCGAGGTTGCGCTGTTCCAAGCTTTTAAGATAAGGATCGTGGCAGTGCGCTTGAAATGATGAAGTGGAATGGTGGCTTTTAAAATGGAGAAACGCGGTCCGAATTTGGCGTGAAATGAGATCTCTTTTGGAATGGAAATATATAGTCGTAAATTTTCGGTATGCGTAATGGTTAAAAGCTTTTTATTCTTGTGTTACTGTTACTTCGGTGTATTTATTAATAACACGACTTCCAGGTAGATGTAACCTTTAAACAGAACATACAAATTTCATATTTTAAAATAAATTTGAAATCTATTTATCGACTCAACAGAACCACCTCAAACTCGATCAGTCTAAACACCCACTCAGATCGAAATCCCAAGAACACTTGTACCCCCTATCGCGATAAATATTCCATTCACTATATACACTTCAACCACTGACAATCCGATTAAGCAGATCCACTTTTCGGGTCGTTCTCTCGATCCAAGAATCCGAAACAATTTTATCTCCTCGCGAGATAACTTTGAGAGAAGAGAGTGGCACGTGCGCGTGTACTTGATTACCGATCGGCGCGTGTAGGTTTACGAAAACGATATGAGTTTTGGATAATAACTGGCTTTTATATCGAAACTTTTCTCCTCGATGAAGACGATGCTGAATTATACAGTACGAGCAACCGTAAAAGTAAAAGTTAAACATACACCGATTTTCACGAGTATCGGTATATGTATTTAATGAAATCGGTATACGAAGGAATGTTAAACGTTTGTATCAGCGGCCCCGAGTCTATATTGACTTACCCGATTATAACCGTGTAAAATGCAAGAATGTAAAAACATTTGTCGCTTATCTCTCGCACACTCGCACGCTTATGCAAAAAAAAAAGATATTGCGGTGCTGGCGATAAATTAGTTTTCGCGAGCAACTCGATTCGGAACTATCTCTCTCTGTACCGAAACCCCTGCACTACTCGATAAACTCTCGCACCTTTCCACACAAGCGCGAAAAAAGAAAAACGCGAATTATTTCTCGACTAATTAATCATTACGCGCGACACGCGCGACTTCACTTTCAATTACGAATTTCCCATATCTAATCGCACTTACACGCCGTTTATTTCCGCGTGCCCGAGAGAGTCTCGAGAAATTTTTTTATCTTATCCGATCCTAATTTACGGAGCTTGTACATATATACAGCGCGCGCGGAATATTATTCGGAGGACTCGTGTCGTCGTTATCGACCGGCTTTGGCTTTTATTTTCGGAGGGAAAGTGTATACGAGTGATAAGAGACGCGTATTACGTGGTTAATTAGGGTGTCGTATGCGCGGATTTTTTTCGCGCAATACGATGATTAGAGAAAACAAGATTCGACGCAGTGATAATAATTATATACGCGTATAGTGGTTAATTGATGTAAAAGAGAGTATATGAGTATAAAATTTGTGTGATATGGGTGCACGGTAGGAGGGGACAAATATAATCTTAATTAGGCGCGGCGTGGGAACCGCGGTAACTGTATCGATAAATAACGCCAATCTTACGCCACGGTAGTTTTACACCGCTAAGCTGTGATAATTAATTACGGAGTTTATTTCGCGATTAATCGAGTGCGTTCGTTTCATCATTGTTCGAAAAATCACGTGGTTTTTCCACTTTTCCTCTCTCTATATATATAACGATGAAAAATTCTAGGCCTCGCATTTATCTGGTGTAATTGACTCCCTGCAGATTTCTAAAGCACTCGCAGTTCAATCCGAAACTGGTTAATTGGGTTGGCGTGTGTAAGCGAAACGTATACGCGGTTTCAAAATATTATCACAGCGGCAGCATCAAATTATACCTAAACTGCACCGATTTCTTCCTTTTAGCTAATTATACACCACCTTGGTCCCCGTTTTATCACCGCGACGTCTAAAATTAGCCTATACTATACCACTCCTATCTCTCGTCCTCCCTATTAATATCGAACCCATCGATCAATCGAACCACCGCCGTCGCGCGTCTACCTTCATTAATCAGCCGCGATTTCGCGTACATTCTTACTGGTACGTAATTAATTTTACATAAAGCGACGCGCGTAACGCACGTTTGTTTTTTTTCTCTCTCGAAAATTATTTAATACCCTAATTGGATTACAAATGTGCGAGCGCGCGCTGATCAATCTGGAAAAGGTTATCGATCGCATATAGCGCGTGTGGCGCGCGATCAGATATGTAGAGAGCTCGCACTTTCGAGTCTTTAAATAGACAAATAAAATGTGATAGATAAGCGAATAATTAAGTCATTAGTCATTTTGTCGGGAGCATGATTTATTGACCCCCCCTTCCCCATATCCGTGTGAAATTCGCGCGGAATAAAAATCACTGATAAATCGGTGGTCGGTAACTTGAGTTCCTCGATCTTCATTTCGGAAAATAGGAAATATTGTAAGGGTGTTTACCGTTAAATTTAAATTACAGAGAAAAGTTTATAGAAACAATGCGAAATGATTTTTATATTATATATAAAGTATATTTTTATACTTCTGATGATGCGAAAAGAAAAACTTTTTTTTTCCTTCAACCCACTACAACATTATTTTATAATTATAAAAAATCAAATTTTTACACAACAGCCTCATAACTCATTACAATTTCATCAAAATATTCTCCCTTTAAATACTCAAAACTAACGTGTCCAAATCAATCGAAAATCTCAAATAACCGTGTAATATTATTAGATGCACGTCATCGCAACAATACAACCGATGGGCACAGTATAGCAACACATCGTCGCCATTCCCTCGGATTATACATATACGTGACCGGCCGCCCACAGCGAGCGAGCGAATGAATGATCTGTGTGCGTACACGCGTTATGCGCGAGGGTGAATTGACCGAGATCGCCTATTACAGACGCGGACCCCGATAAGCTGGTGATTTCCTATCGCACGCGTGTGTATGCGCGTCTCGAGTCCCCGGCTTGAGCGACGGTGTTGATGTGGCTTTTTTTTACAATGGAATTGAATTTTTTTAGTGGTGTGGTAGGATTTGGGATCGTTGCTTTTGCTTTGATATTTTGTGTAATTTTTATACGGATGAGTATAACCGTAGTTCTTTTGCTATTTAGATATTATGTATTTCCATTTTCATTGGTGTGGTTGGTTGGGGTTTTAGACTTTTACTATAAAAGTGTTATCATGTGTTTTATTTCCTTTCAATACACGAGAGAAATCATAGACAGCAATTATCCAAAAATGATTGCACCTGCACGATATAGCAAGATTAATCTTGATGTTGCATTGTCTTGCCTCAATATTCAAGACAATAATCGATACAATATTTATATACAGGTTTCGATACAATATCAAGATTAAGGTGACAAGAAGTAAAAAATCTTTTCTGGTTTTGAAAATAACTTCAGATTTTCTAATCGTAATAATTTATTGAAATAATCATATAGGACTTCTATAGGGGATATATATCCCCTCAGGCCGGCTTACTTAGATACGTAAGGCAACAGGGAAAGGGTGCGCCGCCCAGCGGCAGCGCGAGAACTAGACTTTGGCCGGGGGCACATATATGGCGGGAAAAATCAAATTTCAAATTTGGCATTCACTTATACTTATGCCGAAATTTTATTGTTTTTGTATTAAACCTAGTGTATTTGTGTTTTAAATTACGTTCAGTTACATTATTCTTAAAATTCAGTAAATTTGTAACTTAAAAGTTTCTAAAATTAAAGACATTCTTATGTATGAAACTTAATGTACTTTTACATTATTCTAGTTACATTGTTATAAAATTTTATTTACATACCTAACTTTCATTTAGATTATATGTCAATTTCAATTGCATACTATTATATTAAACTTAATATATTTCTGTATGAAATTATACAAGAGAGAATTTTTCAAGAATTTGCAAGAGCGAGACAATAATTACAGAAATATTGTATTGTCTCGCTCCCCTGCAGCCCTAGATGAAAAAATGAGTTGGAAACATGTCTTTTAATTTCCAACTACTATAGTCGCAAAATCACCTAGACAAATCGTTTTTTTTATCGATACTGAATTCCGACAACATCAAGTATCGAGAAATCCTGTACTGATTGAAAACTAATTCACTCCCAACCACTATTACACCTATCACCATCTGCCAACGACCATTAACAACATTTCCAGCAATCCCCTCGCATCAATCCATCCATCCTATACGCCGATCGTATCCGGGTATACCCTCCGCTATCACACCGATAACAACGCACACGAGAGCTGCCATCGGCCTCACGAGAGAGAAAAGAAAGACATCGAAAAGAGGTCGACGACACGCAAGCGACAGATCCGTGCCTCGCAGTCTAGTTTAATCGCGCTGTTCCGCGTCGCCGCCGCAACATCGCGGAAAATTTATATACGCTTATATCGCCGTGTTTTCCGTCCGATTAACATCGCATATATGAGCTTTTCGTGTATAGTCGGGCGAGGCGGAAAGGGATCAATTTTTTTTTTTTTTTTTTTTTTTTTTTATTACAAGGATATCGTGGAAATGTGGAGGAATTTTTTCATGTTGTGTAGTTGTTTAGGGGATGTTGTAAGCGAGTAATTGATAACAGGGAAGGAAGGATACTTGGCAATAGTCGATTGAAACGTTTGTAATCTGAAACTGAACGAGAACAAGAACACGTGTCTTTAATTGATATGTTTTGATTTTAATATTTAATCGAAGAATATAAAAGGTACGATACTTCGAAGCTTGGATCGACTACGAAACATTTCCATAAAATTACAGATTTTCGCCTCACAGCGTCTCACAGCAAAAGACGCACACACACCTCACCATCTCTCCTCCTCCTCTTCACTCATTCATCGGCCAAACTAGACCAGGCTAATACCTAATGGGGGTGAAAGCTCGCCTCTGTCGCACTATCCATGTCCGATGTGTTTCAATATGCCACTCGTGTATTCATAATATACCAACCATACATACATTGTCACACTGAGGCGATTGTATCACCACATCGATCAAAGGGCTTCCGGTCCGCGCGCATCGACCGCCTGCAATTATAACTATTGTCGCGCTACACACGTACGTGTGGGAATATATACAGCATTGAGCTGTGAATGGAGTGTTTATGTAATTGTCTTTTAAGAATGTGAAACTAATTGGCTGGTAGACTTCGGCCGGCGATAAAAGCGCGGGTAAAAAGAGGATGGCTATAATTAAATCATCCTGCGGTGCGGTGCTGCGGCGATAAGTTTTGTCAATAATGTGTTACGTAAAAATATATCACTGAGAATTCAATTTCTGCGAGGTTTGTTGTTGAAAAACGTGTGTATATGATAAATCCTATTGTTGAACCGATATAGTAGGATAATTGGAAACGCTCTTTAGAGCAATCAGTAAAGAAAGCACACTGCAATTTGTTCAATCACACCTAATATATATCAACGACCAAAAGTGAAAGCTATATATATACACTCTTTTCCATACATATATATCTATAACGAACCGCCGCTTCATCAGTCAACCCATCGACAAACTAAAACTAAATCGACGGAGTATAACTTCGAGAGGCGAAACAAACTGCCAACATCGATTCCCCGCGCGACCAATCGTACACACCTTATCGGAGTGTGTATAGGTATATAACGACAGCCGCCGTCACACACGGCGACGTTCCGATCGAGCGAGCCGATACGCGAGATGATTTTGCAGAAAAGGGATAGGGGGGAGAGATTGGTTTAATTAAGAAGTCAGGGTGTAAAAATTGGACCTACGGGTCGTACACTGGATGTTTAATTCAAAGATAAAATCGGCACCGTTCGATATTGGTAACCCGAGTGTGTATACGTCATTGTTGATAGCTTTATAATATAAGAGAAAGAGTGTTGTAAATTAACAACAACAATCCTTTGTTCCTCCCCGCCCTTAAAAATCACTTAACTAACGGCGCCCGACACCACTTTACATAATCCAGCTGCGGCGTATATACTCAATATTACTCTCTCGTCCCGACAAAATCACCATTAACAATCTTTCTCTCCATCATACCACACGCAGCCGCGCGCACGCTAAATATCCCCGCAGCGCCACTCCATCAAGAAACACTGCGAGGGAGTGGCGCTGCTCGCGAAAGTCCCAATGAGCGTCCATCATATCCCAACAACGGGTTTCTCCACACACACACACCACCCGCGAGTGGCTGCTGCGGAAAAATGATCAAATTCTAATTAGCTCACGCATCGTCGTCGTGAATAAATCAACGGGCGCAGACGAGTTTTCTTTTGCTTGCATGCGAGTACCGTAATGGCGCTATAAATCTCACTTGGACCGTTTAGCGCGACCGAGGAGAGACGTAATAAAGGGGATTGGGTATTGTGGAACGGAGGTTTGTGTAAACATTTTGTCGTGGGGTGTGTGCTGGTGAAAGGGGTGAAAGATGAGTCGTTGTTTGGTGATGATGATGATGGCTTTTGAATGGTACAGCGTTGATGTGTGCTAGATGGGTTTCTTTTGTGGGTATTGGGGGATTGATTGAGAATTATGGGGGGAAATGTAAAAGTGTGTTTGTAGTTAGTTCTTTTCATGAGGTACTTAAGCCGATGCATATATGCCGACAATGCATCCGTTCCAACAGTACCATTAAAAACCTAATAAATGATCTTTGTTCCTACAGCACTATATAGATGTAAGGCTCTTTGAGCTTATTACGATTTCAACGTCAATTTTAGGTAATTGGGAGAAAACGTGCCAAAACAAATTCTACTCACACTACCTGGAAATAATCTAGCCATTTGAATAAATTATAAATTTCTCTGTCAAATGATTCCGACATTCTAAACTATCTCGCTATCACCTTTCCCATACCTTTTTTTATCGCCGAGAGGCGCCAACCGCTTACCGTACGAAGAAGAAAGAAAGAAAAAAATGATTGTGCAAGTGTCGGGAAAGAAGATTTACTATTACCCGTGCGCGCGAGTTTCCTGCGCGCCAGGTGAAATTGCACAACGCGAAATTGTACGTCTTTCCAAAGAGCGCGTATAATAACTGTTCTTCGAGCTCTTTGAAACGAACGCCTGTCAATCATTATAGGGAGGGATTTTATTTTCAATTTCGACCTCGCGATATCTTACTTATATTTCTCCGGTAAAAAGTACAGAATGATTGATGTCTTTCTTCGCTTAATGGCAATTCTTCGAATATTTGCGAGGATTATACGCGAATAAAAATTGTGTATGGATATAACTAGATTTTCAATAGATCAATAACGTAACTCATATCGATAAGAATGATGGGTGAAAGTTAAAGGTTATTATTACACGAAACGCAATAAGATGTTTAAGGGGCACGAGAACGGCCCGAAGGTTATCATTAGTTATACGAATATAAATAGAATATCCCGCGAGGAATTATATTTCAATTAATAGTCGCACAAACAAATAATTAGCGATAGAGCAAGCGAGCCTTTTCATGCTAAAAGCGTTACTCACGATATGGTTATCCTTGACGCCGGAGCCGCTACCGTGCTCCTTGATTTATCTTTTGTATTATAAGCAAAATGGAAGGTAAAAACGATAACGACTTCGTTCCATTCGGAATTCCATTGAAACAAAAGCCAACAATTTTAATGCACCCTTCTCTTACCATCAAACACATTCCACACTCTAAAGACCGCTTAATTTACCCATACCACGTCACCGAGCCGCGAGTTAAAAGCCTCAAGGCGCGCATTAACATTGAACCGCGCTCGGACATTAAATTCACGCGCGACACATGGACTTTCTCGTCGCACGGCTCGTTTGGGAGCCCGAATATCCGTGGCGTAATGCGCTATAACGGCGGTGGCGGCACGGTGCCTATTATTATACCGCGGAATATGCACGCGCGCAGCCGTTCACCCATAAACACCTGTAATGAGTGCAATTCGCCGATGCTAATTGAAGCGCTCGCGCCGAGAGCTCTTCCTATTTCCATATACGCGTATGTATGCGAGCAAGGTTTGTTTCTCTGCCGAGGTGGATGGGAAAATTACTTGGCGGTTGAATATTAATTGCGCGAAAATTTATGACCGGTGTGCTGCGCGTGGAGCTTTTTTTGTGGAAGTGTTTGTTGATGTTTATAATTTTAGCTTTAGACAGTATTAGTAATTTTGAAGTTGTTAACGTACTATAAAGTTATTCATTTTGAGGTTAGAATAGGAGTAGAGGTAATATTAATTCTAAAAATAAATGATTTAAAGCCTTACGCTGTTTACGCTGTTTATAAAATATTTAAATATTTGATTTGATTTTATCGCAAAAATACCATTTTTAAGAATCACAATAGCCGCTAACCACACTCACCGTATATAATACGCGTTCAGACACCGATAATCCGGTTCCTTATGTAAAATATATATCTATGTAACTTGCATATAGATATACATAAAATATACTTTTGTCAGCTGATAATTATCTTGACAAACTCGCTTACAAATCCGATTTATTCTAGCGCATAAACTCGAGTCGCGCGTCTATACATCACCGAGCGCGCGACGCGTCGGGATTTCGGTATGTAAAAATCTAAAGTTCAGGACCGCGCCTCGAATATATATACGTTTGGCTGAATTTTTTCGTAAGTCATCGTGATCGATCGCGGCGCGAGAGCAAATCGTAAATTTTTTACAATACGCGTGGGCGCGGGTATTATAATATATTTAGGATCGAAGATATGCTTTTACGTCGTTTAATTCAATTCAATCCCATCCTACATGATACATACTTGTATGCCTTCCTTTTTTTAAGATTTACGGTTGTTATTATATTGCTTGATTGGAAATTAATAGTCTGTAATTACAAATCACGAGCAATTTAAGTTCCATCAGGCGACTTACAGGTGTAATATTAATTCGCGGTGTAGCAGCAGCATTTATACATGCTGACCCAGAATCGTGTGCGAGTGGATCGGGAATTGGGACACGACTCGTGCCTGGCTTCCTCCTTCGACGCGAAACAATTTGAATGTTTATCGTAATTCATTTTAGTTTAAAAGCTTCGTTTCAAATTTTATTGGACATTTTACTTCGTTATCTTGTAAAGTTGTAGTTCTGGATATTAAAATAAATGTTCTGCTGCGACTTTGTAGAAAAGACAAAATAAGAAATTTTAACATATTCGTTCGCGAATAAAAGGAGAAATTACTTGTATGTATTATGTATATATATAATACTGGTTTTAAATTTTTTACGTGTTAAAAGACTTTCGTTATCAGTGTCGAATCAATCTTTTCGTTTTGCAGTATTTACCAGCACTTTGTGAATTGAAATTGCGTAAAACTCTGTGTATATATACATAAATACTTAATTTTCGTTCGCGAAACATATGTTTCTTGATTTTATCAACTCGTATACCGTTTCACCAGAAATTTCACATTTTTTTCAAACCCTTTACAGCTTCATATCGTTACCTTAGAAAATTTAAGAGGTCTCCACAAACAATAACAATCATTTCTATTTTTACAATCTACATCTACCCACCTCCACATTCTTCCACAATACCTCCATTCACCCGATCATAGCGATCTTTCAAAATAGAAGCCCCCTATAATAAACATAACCCAATCAAAAAACAAACCACTCGAACCTGCCATCAAACCGATTTTCCTGTCAAAAACAACCTCACAGAGCTGTCCATTCATCAAGCCTCTCTTCCTCATCTAAAAGAAGCAACAATCAACCGTCGCGATCTATCCTCGCTCTCACTCCCGACGACAACGGCGTCACGATGTGCAAACAAACCGCGCCATAATCAGCAATAAAACGCTCGGCGGCGACGGCGAAGGCCTAACGAGCGCTCGAGACACATGCAAAAAAGGAAGACATGAACCGGTAGTCCGCGGTCACGTAGGCACCGCGAGAGAGAGAGAGAGAAACTTGCGAAACGATTCGCGCGTGAACGCTCTGTGACGATTTATCAAAGTGGAGGTGGAGAAGGGGGGGATTTATTAATTCGAGGTGGGAGAGGGGCACATGGACATCTGATTGCCAGTTCTGTAAAAGCCTGTATATGCGAAAGCTGCAGTATTTGCTGTATATAGGCAATGGTAATTTTTTTGGGGGACTATATCGGTTATGTTAATTTGCTTTGTCGGTATTCCACAGTGCGATAATGCAGATTCATACATGTGATTAGTTTGTGTGTGTATAAGGTTTCTGGCAATAATCTACGACATGGTACAAACGACTGGGTTATCGGAGTTACGTCAGAGTTAACCCTATCGGAGCTTTTTTTTGGCCGAAGCTCGGGTTTGTTACGTTGAACGTGAGATTCGAACAATTCTTGTTGGGATTACAGAACCGCGTATCAGCAAAAAAAATTCCGCTACGAATCCTTTGAATATTTGGGTCTGTAGAGCGAGGCTTGAATGAGACAATTAAAAAAGGCAAAGCGACGTTGATAGACGTTTTTTACCGCGATCAGAGAGAGAGAGCCACGAAGATGAATAATTGCAAATGACTTTTTGTTTATATTGATGTTTTTCGTGGCGCCGATATGGTGCTGGCTTTCATGAGCCGACCACGGCCAGTTTTTGTTCAACCTTTATCGCGTGTTGATCTTTTAATATTGTAATGCAGTAAAAGTGAGAGACATGTCCGGTGCAGTGTGAAAAGTAGTTTTATTAAAATTTAGTTACGAAAAAGATACTTTTAATTTAAATTATATAATTTCTTTTATACTACTTTTTAATTCAAATAATCCTTTATTGGCTTTCACTTGAATAGAATAAAAATAACAAACAATCTTAACAAATTCAAATTCAAATAAATATTCTAACGTAAAGATACAATAACTTATCACAGTTTGCAAAAGAAATCTAAACTACATATTTCGCAATAAATTCTTCTGCTTCTTCTACTTGGCTGCTTAACTGCGCCTACTTTTTAAATTACCGACTTACACTCGTCCCGTCATCACCTCCTAACACAAACCCCAATCCTTCCACTTTCCTCTAATCAAGTACCACATTCTAAAAATATCAGAATTCCCCTCTTTCTCCGACACCTCACACACTCCTTCATCCACTTTTTGCTCCCTTATAGGCACGCCGATCATTACCACCATAGTATACCAAGTAAAAAGTCCAATATCAATAGCCGTCCGTCGCGTCGCGGGTTTTAAATCACCGCGCGCGCTCTTAAGCAAACGAATCGAGGGACCAGCGACGACGACGTTGTTCTATAAATAAAACGGGCGCAATGTCGCGCGTCTGTATGCACACGCGATGGTTCGTCTATCAAGAGAGACTTGCGGAGTCGGATGAAAAAAAGAAAAGAAAAGAAAGAAGAAATCGGTATCATCGAGGGGTTCATTAATATTGATGACGGCGGAGATAAAGAGTCGTGTTGGTTCTTCGATAAGAAGCGCGTGCGGCGGTTGGAAAGGTATCCCTGTTTGATCAACGCCAGTTTAGGTTTGCATAGTAAAAGCAATAGTAAATTTCGTACGAATTATATTGACTCGAAACGTTTCGAAAGAGTTCAAGTAGTCGTCGTCGTCGTCGTCGTGTAAGAGATTTACAATCATCGAGTATAATCGCTAGACAGAGATAGAACATCTAGATAGAGTCAGATCGTTCTGGTCTACGATCTCGTAGACCCATTATACACACGAGTATCGATACGTATCAGTATTTCTTAAACACCCACTTACAACATTATCACCGAAACCCTTCTTACCCAACAATAATAATAATAATAATAATAATACATAACACACCGCGTAGCCGTACATAACGTAGATTTATTCACTCGCGAGCGGTGTCAATTCATCGGTACCATACACTACCGGGTATATAGTTAGGCGAACTATGAAAGAAAAGCTCATCTCCGACAAGGCGGAAGTTGAACGACTGTACACGGAAGAATATAACCCCCCTGTGACTTATTCAAAACGCTATTATCTCCTAACTCTTTTCGAAGGTTTTTCGTTTCGAATTGACTGTAATATGTACATATGTACGTGTGTGATTATTTAAATAGAACTGTCGTTAGGTTTGCAAACGACTCAAGTGTCCATTGTCTCGCCTATAAGGGCTTGTTATTAGCGTGGAACTCGAATACCGTTCGTATTAGTGACAAAAAAGCCGCCTGTGAATTGCTAATACGCGAAGAGTATTGTAATGCGATCGCGTAATGACACTTCTTTACCCTCTTATACGCCCGTAGAGCAAAAACCCCGGCAATACATATTGAAACCGTATGTCATTATCGCCGACAGACAAAGTGCACCCACGGGAGGTGTATGTATCGCGCGCCACCTTTCACATTCTTATCGCCGACAACGGCTCGTCCACTTTTTTCGGCCCCGTTCTCCTCTCCCAAGACGCAGCATTAGTCAATCGTGCTCCAGTTTCCAGGTGGTATAGGGTATCGGAAAAACGCAGAAGATAGGTTATGTGCAGGCGTTTGAATTCGAGGTCAACCGCGCCAGCTGATAAGCGATGATTGATCTGTACGTTGGCGCTATACCGGCTATCGGAGAAATCAATTAAGGTGACTAAAGATCCTTCCGCCGACTGTATAAACGCGTGTACTGTGTGTGTGTGCTTAATGATACTTCCGTTGGTAGCCGGATGATTGGGATTAACGATTTGGGTATGTGTAAGTGCGTGTGTGCTAAACTGAGAGATGCGTGTAGGGAAATGTATGGGGGGTTTAGAGTAGTTTGGATTTTTGAAGGGGAGGGTGAAGATGAATAGAGATAGTAAGGGAATAGTCGTTAGATTGTTGTTGGATGAAAAGTTGTAAGAATACAATTGTTGTAGCTAAGGATTATGCATATTTTAAATCTGTTAGTAAGATTGGTAACTTTTGTACAAAATTAGATTGTTAACAGAATAGTAATGACAGAAGTTTATAGGAACCATTCTTCTGCGAGCATCAGCTAAGCCGCGAATTTTGGGTTAGTTTACTCACAGAAACTTCAACGTATACACAAAGTTGCCTGTCTTTACAAGAGTAGTACACCCCAAGCAAAATTAAATCATAAACAAGCTCTAAACCGATTTATCCACGTATAAGGCTTCTAATCACAACATAATCGTGCAATTAGGAATAACAGCCCACATCTCAACACTTACACACTGTTACCACCTGATTCCCACGTACACACACAAACACTCCAAAATCGCGGTCTTCGCCTAGACATCAATCCATTCATCTACGCTATACCCATATCACACATCAGCTGTGTCGTCCGCAAAAACACAACTACGAGAGCAATAGTGTGGCACAATATGCCGGACATACGACAGCGTAGCCACAGGCTGGTGTGTATAGTATGTAGTAGCCTAGTTTCCTCCCCTCGTTATTAATAGAAAATGCAATAAAAAGGCTTGCGTGCTGAGCGCGGAAACCGCCAAAGGCGGACGTACATTACATAAGGGCAGAGACAGAAGCAGTGTGTAGGTATGTGTGTGCGCCCGGTTCTCGCGAGAGTAAGTACAGCACACGAAGAAGAGAGAAAGAAGAGAGAGAGGAAGAGACTTAAGACGGTTATAGGATGGCGAAATGGGCCAATCATTGTCTCTATCTAAGCGAGCGTCGCGTGTGAATTGTGTGCATGAAGTATGAGGAGTTATTGGGGTTGAGAATATGGGTGTCAGTTTTTTCATGGTGAACCGATCTGATAACTTTCAAAGGCACGTGTGAACACGTGTTTTCCAAAACGGTTTTTTACAGTTCGAAATACGATAGTTTTTTTTTGAGGGGGAAAATTAATGCATCGAGTGTCGATTTTCATAGGTCCCGTGTGTGATGGGTATACACCATATATCGTTAATTCGGTTAGCGGGAGGAGCGACCAGCGATTATTATCAAACGTCTAATGGATATCTCGTTACGCGCAATTTGAAGCAATGATGCGGTCTTTTCTCACGCTCGTTGCACACATTGATTATGCCAATTGGCCGTATGGCTGTGTGCAGAATCTTTTAATCAGAGCAATTGTATATGTAAGTTTGTAAGAAAATTGACGAACGTCGTGTGGTTGGTAATGATATGGCGGCTCTGTAATAATGGTTTTGTATTTTATTTATTTGATTTGGCAGTGATTTAGAATCTTTAAAGTAGAGTTTAAGTACCACATTAAACACAGTAATCTTGCCGACAAATGTTACATAAATCGCGAGCTTTAGACTTGAATTTCTCATAAAACCGTGTCTTGTTAGACGAAATTTCTTACATCACAACCAAACGCATTTCATAAACGTCCGATCTTCAGCTTTTTTTCCTACCCTTTTAGCCAAAACGTTGACAATATAACCACCCGGATTACACGGCAACTCCCTTCAGTACTAACGAGTTCTGAAAAAACCCAAGAAAAGTTCCGCCGCCCTAATAACGGGGTTTCTGATTAAAGGCCAATAAAAGTCGCGCGCTTGAAAGCGGCTATCGTAAAATATCCGGAATTTCGGTGCGCAGCTAATTATTGTCGTCCTGCGTTGTATAAATGATAAATTTTTCATTTTTCCTCGTGCAGCCAAGATGTTTTATTACGAGCTTAATCAACCGCGTCGGGGTTTACGCCTTTTTATCAAAAATCAGAGCGCGTCGATGCTGTAATTGAGTATCCATAAAAGTTGCGCGTTTAATTAAAAAATGACGGTAAAGCTTCTTTTTTGTCACTATCTACTGTAAATACTCGTCAAGTATTATTGACGTAAGCTTAACAAAAAAACTGACGTTTCTGACGTGTAGCTATATATTATACAAGGTGACTTAACAGTTAAGTTAAAAATCTCATCAATGAGAAAAAAAAAGTAGTTCATGAATGAACAGGTGAACCAACCTACCTCTCGTCATAAATCGACATCTTCCCGCGTACCGCCACGCGTCTTAATCCGGACCAATATTATGAAAAGCACCGTCGCACTGTAAGATTTACACCGTACACCGTCAGAATAAAAAAAAACTACAGCACTCGTATACCCCGAAAATAAAGAAAAGAAAACTTGGGAGGGGACAAAAATACCGGAAAATATATAAGGCGCGATTTTATCGTACGCGCGCTAATGCTGCTGGCGCGATTCCAGCCGAGATTTACGGACTCGGCCGGCTGATAATTACCCTTAAACACGGTATTTTTAACGCGTCGTGGAGAGAGTTTTTATTTCTAGAGTTAAGTGCCTTCAGAGACGCGTGCGAGGAAGAGGGAGAAGCGTGTAAAATTTTCACGGTCCCGGGAAATAGCTTTTTAGTGGGGTTTAATAGGTGATGGGATAAGGTCGGTTTATAGTGTGAACCCTTTTGCGATCGGATCCTTTTTATTAGTGTGCTCAGGAATGGTAAGTATTTAATTTTAGTGTAAACGATCTCGGTTCACTTAAACATAACTTTTTTAAATAGATTTTTATGATACCTAATGTTAATCTACAAATAACCGGTGATTACTGTATTAAAGTAAAAATAATTGTCTAAATCCAGTACAACTTTACCAACCCAATCCCCCCCATTTTCCACAGTTTTCAACAATTAGCTAATAATCACCACGCAGCTAATTTCAATACTCGACCAAACTCACCGGCCCACCCCTCCAATCATTCAAATCGACCTCGCCTCTCTGGCACAGCAAACTAGCTGTTGCATAAACCAACGCGAGCAGCAGCAGCAGCACTCCTACACGCTCGCGGCGGGGAGAAAAAGAGGAGGCAAAGTGCGAGATAAGGCGAGCGCGCGGGCGGCAAAAAGACGAGCGACACGCGCGTTAATTAGTCCCGGAGAGAAAGAGGAAAAATAGTCGGAGGTGAATTCGCGCGGAGGATTTAGAGAGGAAGAGAGATTCTTCGAATTTTCTAGGAACGAGGGTGATGGAGTGGATGTGTTTATGAAGGAACGAATCGCGTTGGTGAGTGAGGTGGAGTTGAGTAATTAAATGCAAAGTTTAGCTGTATGTAGATCGAAGAGTTTGGGTGGAATAAGCGTGCAAATAATAGAAAATTTTAATAGTGGGGAATGAAGTGTTTTCCTTATTGTTAATTATCATTAAAATTAGCACGTTTACGTTTATAAAATAACTCTAAACTCAAGGATTATCTAACAAGTATATATGTTAATAATTTCTGTTTTTAAATGATGCATTTAACAAAACTAGCTTTTGTTTGAAATTACAAAGGTCAAGTATAGCCGATTACATTCAACAAGTACACGTGTTTTTGGTGGTCAAGTGTCGTGTTTCACCTGTCACAGTGGGGCAATTAATCCCGAGGGTCAACGACATAATATTCCAAAATTATCACGGTTAAAATTGCAAGGGTATCTCGTTAATTGGCCGCGATCGGCCGATAAGATAACAGAAATTAATTTGGACGATAACAATAAGTTGGCGGCAAAAAAAAAGTTACAGCATCCTCTACTATATACTATAACAGATAAAGTTTCATATATATATATAACGTGTTACGAAAATCGTAGGCACGCGCATCGCGTTTAATACACACCAGACACAATTTTGTTCACGATAAACATTATATAATAATAATACATAGTCGATAACAAATTCGCGCGTGCCGATAACGAACAGTTTTGGTACTATCTATTCCCCCAGTCGCATTATACGCGCAATTGAACGATGATAATGAGGCTGTATATATCGTGAGCAGACTATTGTAGAAGATCAAACGAAATTTTGAATTTCGAATCTGGGTAAACAGCCGGCGACAACTGCGTCATTCGCTGATATTTTAAAATGCGCGTGCGAGATGAACGTTGACGTAATGTGGACGGAAATTCGGGAGATTTTTGGGTGAACTGGTATGGTAATGAGATGGGTATAACGCGTGCATGGGAAAATATAGAGCTACTGCATGGATATTGTTAAATTTGTTGTTGTTTGGATGAGTGAATGAGTATGATAGGTTTTATTAGAAACGAATGGGAAAGAGTTGGCACTTCGGTTTTACGACGTAGTTTTATACACCGCCGCGTTGTTGAATGGGAAAATGAGGGGCCGTGATTGTAACTGTGGCTGCCGTTAGGAAAAGTACAATGATTATGATTACAGCACACTTTCATTCATGATATACATACTTCATGCGCTATAATATTTAATATGTCGCGGTGTAACGGTTACAACATCTGAAGAGTAGATAAATTTTTGCTTTGATCGGGCCCGAAGATTTATTCGAAATTGAAGTGACAGGATCGTCGGTCACGGGAAAAGGCGAACTACTATAGCGTATTAATAGACACGGCCGTGTCTAAAGATCCACTTTCCGAATCTTTCAGAGTCACGTGTGTCGGCCCGGAAATAGAATCAATCGCGTGTGGAGAAAAAAAAGAAGATGGGGAGACTGTCGAGTGTTCATTATAAGCGACGATAAAATGAATAATTAGGGGTTATTCTTACGTGGATTTATCGAACAAAAAGTTATCGTACTGTAGTGGCAAAATTTTTCGAAATTTCTCAAAAACTGTTTTTTTTTTTCATTTTGCTATTCAAATGCTTGTATTTCATAAATGTGTACCAAACCGAAATAAATTATGGTATTTGCACTTCATAAAATCAGTATTTTAAGTTTTTATAGTATAGAACTTTTAGATGAATTCTATTATTGTTTCATTATCATTGTTGCTAAAAAGTCCTTCAATTTAATTAACACGTTAGCTATAAAATATGGTTAATTGTCTACCAGGGTATATAAAAAAAATTTGAAAATGTAGAAACCTGTTACTCTTTCAAACAACCGATCGCTCATCCTTCAACGAACCACTGATTCCCCACCATGTAAACAGTAAATATCCGCAGTGGCCCGCTCGACGCGGCAAACAAATGACCCGCGATACTTCACGCCATCATCATCACACTCCCATTCACCAGCTCTCTCCCTTAGCCAAAAAAAAGACGAGACAACCGACAATTCCAACCACACCCGGAACCCTCGAACGATCAATCTTGACCGCGCGGCGCGAATTTCACCGGGTTTTCACGATAAATAGATAAACACAGTCCAGTGGTGAATTTATCGCTCCAGGTCGCTGAACCACTTTGAAATAGCCCGCGTACGTCGCCGAGCTTTTAAAACAAATGATGGATTAATGGTGGAGAGAAGTTTGTTTGGACTGCTTGGCGGATTTATTCGGCCGGCGAGAGATAGCGCTCGTAAATTATGTAATAGTTGTATGGCGGAGAGTGAGGGAATGTGCCGACCGGATGGTGATTTTTTGTTAATGGATCTCGCACTGTTTGTCGTTTGGGTGATTGGAATGTTTGATGTGTAATTTATGGAAAGTGACGTAGTTCTATGATGAAGATAAGTGGAAGGTTGAATTGTGATATTGTATGTTTCTTTTTAAAGTTTGCCGAAAAATTCGCGGTTAAGTAGGTTGTATTTAGATCCTTCTAACTTACTGTATTATTAATTTAAGAATTAATACTGGCCAGAAGATTAAATTTAACTAAAAAGAAAAAAACGGTTTCCAAAATCATCATTATACACTTTTATAACATAAAACAGCTTAATTGTAAAACATTCCAAATAATTAATTCAACCAGCGCATAACATGAAAAACCCCACCGAACCGTGCAATAAAACTAATTTTTACGACGCGCGTTGTATGCACTTGCCGCGTGTATACTAATTAGGAAGCCGCGCATTCGACAAGTCATCTTTACGTCCCATCGGCCCTATTGCCTGCTATTTATCGATTTCCTTCGTACCTGATATAGCAATAAAAGCTATGTCTTTACACGCGCCGTACGTTAACAAACAGGCGTCAACGAGGAAGAAAAAGAGACGGTAACGGGATAACTTATCTGATCGGGAAGATATTTTAGTAGAAAGTGGATAGATCAAAGTTCGCCCGTGTGAATGGACGGCTTATCTATAGCGAGATATGTTAATGCTGCGCTCGAATTATTGTCTCGAGGCGCGCGCACTTGTCTATTTACCATATATTTTATCTTGAGGTGTACGGTGTGACTTTCAAAAGAAAACGTCAATCGGTTTTATTCGAAGTCGGAAAATGTTAAGCGTGTTAGAGTGGTATAATTAATCGAAGGACGGAGATTGTTGAGTTTGTAAATTTACTTAAACAGTAAGTGTGTTACTATATTGAATAATTTTTTTACGTAAAAATTGAATAAAAAAATTTTTTTTTTTGCATTATGCATGATATCAATTGTTTAGATAAGTTTCATCCTTCCTAATTTTCAAAACTTTTTATTACTGTATAAATATAACTTCAAGCTTGTTTACAAATCGTAAATAACGTTTTATCTGATAGCAGGAGTAATAAAAAAAATAAACATTAAATTAGCATCATTCTATAGATGAAATATCTTACACATTCACACTAAACAACCATTTTATCGTTTTTTTATGTAAACAACAACAGTTCCCAATATCTCAACACCACTTTACAATAGAACCAAACTTAAAAAAAAAAATAAATATACCAAAAATCCCTTAACCTCCGGTACACCCCAAACCAAAAAAAAAACTGAACTATACACACTCATTCAACAACCCTCGAAAAACTTCGCGAGTATAGGGCGTCCATCCGCGGCGCCCGGATAATTGTACAAACTCTCTCCACGCGCTACATCAAAGCAACTCTCTGTCTCAGACTCTGCTGCTGCTGACGACGCGCGCGAAGAAAAAATACCCCGGCGCGCGTCCTTTAAAAATAAACGAGCAGCGAGAACGCGGGCCGCGCACAATGCAAAATAAAGACGGGCCTAAAAAGACGAGCGAGCTACGCGTATATGTATGTGTGTCTGTGACAGCCGATCGAGTCGCGCTTTTTTTTTTTAGGGAGAGAGGCGGAGGAGGAGGTACCGGGGTATTGTTTAGTGGAAGCTGTTGCGCGCGGGCTGAAAGTTGCCCTGCGTTGAGAAGAGCGTTAAATTTAGAGTGTATAGTACAAGTGGGGGATTGTAATCGGTTTGTGAATGACGAGGTCGTAAAATTTTGTCACCGGTGGGTATATATATGTGCAATGTTTAGCAGGGATTTGTCGGGGGTTTTCTAATTCGCGGTGACGATTGATTTGTGATCGGTGTGTTTCATTGTTTTAAGAAATGTGTGGATGAGGTGTCGATTTGTATGAGGATTTTTGTTAATTTTTTTTAATTAAAATTATATCTCAAAACACCAGAAATAATTAACAATGTAAATATGAATTTTGCGGCTGACACTTAGAGCATTGCATTATACGGAAACCCGAAAATAATTTGGTTAATCAATCCAAGGTAGCTAAAGTAAACATGCGAATCAGAGCTGAAATAATCGGAGTTTATCAAATTATCTGTAAAATTGCATCGCAGCATTACCGAACCCGCTAATCGCATTTTATCATTCGCTCCGCTGATTATTACCTCAGTTCACCGATCAACTAAATCGACTGTTTACCATGCAAACGACACACCATGTCCGTCAATTCTCACTTTTCCCTCCCTGTACGCACACTCTACCTATCTACATAAATTATGCAATACTCCGCGTCGATTATCCACGACAAGCGCACACACGCAGGCTCTGTACATATATATACCCCGTTAAATTGGAGCTAACGAGAGAGTTAAGGAAGGAAAAAAAAGTGAAGGTATATACTTTACGCGGTTCCCGCACCCGCTCTGCCATTTATGTCATAGAGCTGCTGCTACCTTTTTCCTCGAATTTGTCGCGCGGCCGAACGTGTGGACAGCTCGTATAGCGCCTAATTAGTCTCCCCGGTATATACCGAACAAAAAACAAAATTGGATCTGCTTGAGATATATTATACGCGTGGTCGTGTTGCTTTAGACGAGAGAGAAATTGTATATTTTTTTTAAGTTAAATGAATTTTTGGTGGTGGATTTTACTATGACGTGTGGTGGAGGATTTTCAGGTTTGATCGGTGTTCTATAATGGCGGAAGTGAACTAGAGACACGTTTTTGTTTTATTTATGAATGAAAAGTTGGCCGTACCGTAGTGGAAAATTCACCAATATGATGAAAATTCATTATCGATTCGAATGGCGCAACTGCCGCTTTGCATACTCGAATAAATTGTCGGGGAAAAATTTTGTTGACTGGGGGGAGAACGCGCGCGTTGTGAGACATTTTCAGTTGATGTTTTTTCTCACTGTTCCGGAATATGTAGAAAATACTAATATTGTTAGATAATTTATAACTATAACTTTTTTTGTGTTATTATAACCGATGGATAAAGTAAAAAATGAAAATTAAATTTTTTTTTTCGTCTAAATACTACTTCAGTATGTTTTACATACTTCAACAACGTTGTTTTGCAAAAAAATTAATTTATATAAAAAAAGGTTGCTTAATTAAAAAAAAAAACATTTTCTAATTAATTATTGACCATTCGACGGCAACTACTTTTCACCACCGAACCCGGTACCACTAACCGATACTCCCAATATACCACCCCCTATTCTCCCGGCAATCATCCTCTCTCACTTCTCACTTTTCACTATATATCCTCATACATAATCGCACTATATAACCATCATCATCATCATCATCACTACTTTTCTCTCACACTCACTTGTAGAGCTTGGAATCCTGGAACCTGTGGAGTCGCTCGCGGAGCTTTCGCGCGATTTTCCGTCCCTGCCTAGCGCTCGTCCTCGACCAAGCCTCCTCATCGTCACCAGCACCACCAGCAGCAGTTGCATCCTCGTTCTCAACACGAGCTTCATCAGCTTCCTTCTGCTTCGACTCTCGCACGAGCATCTCATCGTGCAGCTTCATGTACTTCTCCTTCGCCTTCGTCAAGCTACTTTTTGTTGGTGTCGAAGCTGGCATCGTCGTCGTCATCTTAGTAGAAGAGCTACCAAAGAGCTTCTCCTGGAAGGGACAGCGAACTTCGCGGAAGATCGGCGGCGCCTCGTCGGGCGGCGCCTCGTCTATGGTGCGCACGCACATCACCACTTTCACGTCGATCTTGGATCCTTTATCGCGAATCTTGACTCTCGATAGTCAACCCGAGAGAGATGTCGAGCTTTTCTGCTCGATAGCACACTGACGCTTCTTTTCTTTTATCGGTTGCTGTTGCACACACGCGACCGAGGGTCGCGGAATTATAATAACGAGAGAATAAGGGAATGACAGTGAACGGGGACACACGAAAGTACGTATGTATAGGTGTAGAGGAGAGAGAGATGAAGAAGTGAAGAGGAGGTAGAGAAGAAGCGTGCTCGGACACTTGCCGCGACGGAGTGCGCTGCTCCCGCCGGTCGCGCTTCACATTTATATGCGTTGAAAGAGAGGGAGAGCGCAGGTATAGTAGTAGGAGGCCCCGGCAAGCCAGCGCGCGCCACCGCGAGGAAGAGGGGGCACACTGGGAGAGAAAGAGAGAGATGGGGATAGGGAGTGACTTTGCCGGTGTGTCGAGTTTCGGGGAGTCGTGATGGAGGTGACTTTTGAGGGGTGGCTTTTAGGGGTGAGTGTGGGTTGGGGAATTGAACAATTTTCTGGTGTAATAGGGATTTTGATCTTAAGCTATATTACGAAAAGAAAATCTCGTGAAAAGTTTAAAATGAAGGTTTTACATTTTCAAAAGAGTATCCAGCTTTTTATATTGAATTGAACGTACGTAAAAAAAAATTTTTTTTTATACTTATATATAATAATTGATTTTGTTGTGTTAATCTTTTGGGAAGTACTTAGTTGAATGTCACCATTAGAAAAGTTAGGTTTTCATTTTATCTTGTGTAATGTCAGAGTTAAATATAATGTTTCAAATTCTTTAACAGTATAAGAGTTTGGTAAAAATTAAAGATACTTTTATAAACGTGGTAAATTTTCTTACATTTTTGATGAAATTTCTTTTAGTATTGTCTGAGATTCTTAAGAAGCAATACTCTCAGTACATTAAAAACTAGCAGTTTAAAAGAAATAACAAAAATTAGATAAAAAAACTACAAGATAAATTTTTATGATGAAGTCATACATAATATATATAAGAATGGATCATTTACAATTTAGAGTTGTTATGTACATTTTGTTTATAATATAATATTAATTTCATTTGTAAAATAATTGGGAAAATAAGAAAATGATTTATCAACTAAGTATTTGACAACTATGATTAATGAAATTTTAAGTGTAGAACGCGGTATATGAATTCCAAGCTATCTATGCTCAATGTCATATGCGTTTTACTGTAAATTCAGTAATCACATATACTTCCTCGAAAACACACTTAAAAATTGATTTTCCATTAAATTTTGGTGATTCATTGACAAGTTTGAAGTTTTGAGATCTTTTCGGAATGAATGTTCAGTTAGTAGTTCACAGTTAGTAACGTAATATTTAACGAAAATTAGAATCTTGGATCACCCGTAGATAAATAAGCTCTCCAAAAAAATGATTTAAAATATTTTTAATAAAATAAAATATCAAATAAACTTCAATTTATGAATATATCAATAAAAATATGCAATTAGAGTAAAAAGCCACTTCCAAATAACTGGAAACTCATTCCAACGTAATTAATGCTTCATACAGTCAACCTTAAATAATTTTCCGTATCAGTCGAAAGTAATTAATCATTTTTTGTATATTTGAACATTATTGAATCCTTAATTTTACAATATCCAAACAACGTAAATTTCAACTTTTTAAAGCAATACAAAACTATTTTATACTTATGTAAAATCCTATAATCTAAAACTTAACAATAACTGAACCGAATTTTTTAACAATACCAGTCAGCAAAGTACAAATAAAGTTCGAACCCGCTTCAATAAACCGTACCAATACAGCACCAAACGTATAACCACCACCAATACCAAACAATGATCCTCACCCAAACCACGACATTCAAAAATAAACAAAAACGACCTAATTTCCAAAGCTCCCCATATGAACCGCAAAAACCTTCATCTTCCTCCGCCATCCCACAAGTAGCTTCATAAAACATCATCACCTCTCCGTGTCACTTGGCCGATCTCAAAAGCTTCGCCGCTGCTATATGTGTCCTTTATTTATTCGCGAACTCTCGTAGGTAGTCTCGGCGGCCCTGATGGATTTACGACGCTGCGCATAGGTAATGAGTCATTAGCCGCGCGCTCGACAGGCGCCCGTCGTTATAAAAGAAGGCACATATATATACACATAATGGGTTTGCTCCCTGCGCGCGCAAAAGGAATGCGACAACAATATAAATGGGGGAGCCGCGATTAATAATGCAAGATTATTATTTCGCGCGAGGTGTTTGTTTGCGATAAATCCGCGGCAATGGTATACTATTGTATAGGTTCGAGTGTGTCGTCGAGATACATATACAAGGTTTGCATTGATTATTGCGAGGTCTCGCGTTTTTATAATGATTTGTAGCTTTATCTTGTGTTGTTTAATAATATAATTAACATTGTTTTGTATGAAGTGTATGATTAATAACAAGTTAAATTTTTGTATTGGTAAAATGGAAAGATTTTTATTTTCCTGATAGTTATGTAATTATATCGTGTAATTGACATTAGGAAGACACGTGTCAATCAATCGTTCTCCAGACGTCATAATAAAAGAATCTCTCAATTTTCCAACTTTCTTTTCAGAAGATTAATCGCGTTCGAGCGAACGGAAAGACTTTGACACTTTACATTGAAAACTTCAGTTTATGATATATAGATGATTCAGTGCTATTCCTAATGAGAAATATAATTATATTATCGAGAAAAGTCGTGTTTCTAGGTTTTCCATGCAGCACAATTTTCCAAATAATTTTTTACGCTAACAATTCTGATACACTGAGAAAACTGTTTTATCAAAACGTTTATATTGATGTTAATAGTTAAAATACCATGTTAATATTAAATAACATATTCTTCTCTCAGTGTAGAATTTTAAGAAAAATGAGCGTATGTAAAAGATTATTCAATAATATTTCTAAACTAATCGACCAACGCCTATATTTCGAAAATGTAGTTGTAAACTGTAGAGAGACAGAGAGAGAGAGACCTGGAGAAATTGCACATATTTTTCCGCTATAAACAACTTCCTCGTTACACGCTATACGGTATATATCACTTTGACTTATAGTATTCCCGGCGTAACGTGGACTTCTTAGCATCAAATGCGCTGAAATTTACAGCTAAATTCAGGGAAAATAGAAACCGCGAGGCGCCACCGCTGCTGTTCTCCCGGTGTTACTTTGTAACATTTTCTGTGTTTCGTGCAGAGGAGAAAATGGCAAAGGCTTGAATGATTGGCCAATTTTCAGGAACTCCATGTATGGAAAAATTGTTTTTTCGACGTGTTTGAGATATAAATCTGGTATCTTTGGCGTATGTGTGTATTGTTTATTTGTTTAAATTGGCTGTTAAATACTTTCTAACCGAATTCTTAATTAGGAGAATTTCTTTTCTGTGAACTTAAAAAAATTTTGTAATTAGGTTTCTAAGTAAATGCCACTGTATATTTTGTCATCTATAAAGTTGTTTGCATTAATTTAATGACGATGACTCGAAGGAAAAATTGGTTCAACATTTCTTTATAAATAATTGAAGGAATTAATAAAGTTATTTTCCATACTGCTAGCAATAAAGCATTTTTAAATGAACCAAATTTTTTTGTTATGGTCTGACTAGCCTCTAAAATTCTATCATCATTTGTATAAATCAAAAACTTGCAATGAAATATTTCAAGAATTTCCTGCAAAGCCGCTCTCGAAAATACACAACATTTCTGTATCCACACGATAAATCAATTTCACGTGGATAGTCTCACACGTAAACCCTGGTTACACCATGAAAAGTTTTCAGAATAATCGTGTCGAAAATTCTTCCCGAATCTCGATAGGTGTGGTAAAAATTACGTTAACACCATGGGCGATACGATTACGGGGATTCCCCGAATATTGAGGCTGAGTCACGTCTGTTCTGGCGACCTCGCCAAGGCAATATTCTTCCTGCAGTTTTCGAAATGCCGATGCCACAGTCGTGACTTCCACATAAACATTTTTTATTGAGAATCCGTGGCTTCGACGCAGTTTATAAAGTAAGTACCTATACGTTCCGATTATAGAAACTATGAGGAACACAGAGTATCGTTTGTTGTAGGGTTTATGTAACAACTTGTAAGATAAGCTAACGGTTTGCTTGAAGCAAAATTATGTGTAAACAAATGAAAAATTGTTGAAATACACGGGCTGCTCTTTATTTAATAAATAACTTATTTCTAAACTCGAACTTTGTACATTTGTACTATTATATCTCATTTGAATGTCTAACAGTTGTAAAAGAATTTTTTTAAATTATTTTCCAACTTTTCAATTATATTTTGATTTTATTTGTTAAAAATTATGGAAAAAGTTCAAATTTTGCTATTTTCTGTATCGACTGCAACTGATTTGTTTCCCAAAAATACCAAAACACAAAAATAATATTGAGTCACAAATATTCAAGTGTCAACCAGTCAAAGTTTCCACAAGACTATTTACTCTAAAACAACCACATCTTTCTCAAAGCCTCTAAAACCATCTTTAAAAAAAGGCCAATTAAAACCTCCATCCACTAAATCTAACCGTCAAACGTGCCTCGACCCACGCAACAATAATTGACCCCAACCCAAACCGAGGAAAAAAAAACGTCATCCTATCAAGCGCAATCCGGTCACCCAAATGACAACTCACTCATCCCCCTTCGCTACAATTCTTTTCTCCTCGACAAAAGAACAAAAAAATTCCCGCCATTCGTTACAATGCACAGACGCCTCGCGACCCACATTCGTCGCGCGGCTTAGACGAGAAGAAGAAGAGGTCATCATCATCATCACTTTGCGACGATATTCGCAATAAATCGAAATTCACGACGTTTGGTCACGTATGCAAAGATGAAAGAAGACGTCAGCGCGATCGAACGTTGTGGGTTCAGAGAATTAGAGCTCTCGTAGTTTCTTTAAACTGGGATATGCGAACTACAGGCGGCGGCTGTCTATGTCAATTTGAAGAGCAGAAATAGGCCGATATGTGTGCGCCTAGGGTTAGCGGTTCGATGTTAGTAGGAACGTCGTTGATTGGAAAAGCGTGAATGAGTTTTTCTTTTTTAGAAATAAGGTGGATTTTCTGGGAACGATGCTGTTGTTGGTCATAATTATTGAGGAGAGAAAAAGTTATCGTGGAAAAAGAGTATAGTTTAATCAGAATTATAATATTTTCATTCAAGATATGTCAAACGTTTCTGTTATCTGGGAACAATTTTAAACATTTACTAGAATTTTATCATTTGCGCATTAAATTTTGCAAAATCGATGTATAGGTTATCCGAATTACGATTACCGTAATCATTCGGCAATTTTTTCACAATAATCTCGTAAATATCGAATAATTTAGCATACAATGATGAGTTGCATGAAAAGACTGCATAAGTAGAAATGTAAGGTACCCATACAACATTTTTTTTCAACAGTAGTCATTACATCTGTAATTCCGAAAAAAAAGTAACTCGAGAATATTCCCTAAACTAAATTTCGCTCAATTAAAAACTCGCACCCACCACCCTAACCCCCCATAAAACAAAACCTCAGCGTCATAACCATTACCAAACCGCACACCTCGCCGATACTTAATCGCCCCCTCAAACTTGTCCGCACCACATCGACATGCACGATAATAATCCCCATCTCTTATCTCCCTAACTGAATAACCCTCGTATCAGAGCCTCTCCATCTAAATACCAGCCATTACAGCCAAGTACTCGCCTCGCTGGCATCATTTTTTACACCTCTCGAGGTCCATCAGAGCCCTATACTCTCGTATCGTTGTTCGATCTCTCGAGACGCGCGCGTCGTCGTCGTGGTGGGCCCCGCTGGCGAAACTAATTTTCGTGCGCTTATATTCAGGCACGAGGGAGGTAGGTATAGAGTGAGTGGGGCCTAATCAGCGGCCTCTGCGTGATTCTTTTGAATGAAGAGGTTACGTAATATACGAGCCGAGCGGCGTGTGTGTACGAGGTGCAAAGAGGGGCTCTTTGTGTTGAGGAGAAGAATTGCTGCTGCTGCTGCTATGGCGGTTAGGAGGGATGACGGCAGTTGTAATGCCGGTTTTATTTATTCAGCGCGCGTGAGGTGGGTATACAAGGAGAAAACAAAATGAAGTGTGTTTGGGTGGGGTGGGTTGTTGTCGGCGAGAGAGCGAGATGTGGATGTGATGGGCTGTAATGAGGTTTTCGACGATTGGGATATTATTTGGATGGTTCAGTGCGCAGCGGAATGCGTTTTAGCGTGGAGAATGATTTAGGGTGCAGATTTGTTTTGTTTTATTTTTTCAGGCAATCTTTTTTGTATATGTATTTGATTAAGGGATTTTTATAATTCTAAATAATAGGGTGTAGAATATATATCAACGCATTAGGTTTCAACGTAAATGTATTGTGGGAAATATGTATACTGTGATACAAATGCACTGAAAAAAAAATTTATTAGTATTTAAAGAAATATTTATTTGAAACAAATAATTATTTTTTAAATTCAAATAAACCTTTTTTGTGTCAAATAAACAGTTATTTCTTTGCTACCTATTCAAATAAATATTTCTTTAATACTAATAAATTTTTTTTTCAGTGTGCTAATCGAAAATTGTTGAGTTTTGTTTTTATAGATAAACGAGGGACTGAAGTTCGTTATTTTTCAAATAAACGTTTAAAAATCAACGGTTTATTAAATAAGGAAATCAGGTTAATTCTATGGTTCCACATCTCAGTGAGAATATAAAGTTTGTACTATAAATTATAAAAATATTATTATTTTCTATAATTCAGGTATCAATATAATGTTACATAGATATATACGTATATTCGCAAATTTATTTAATTCTAAAAGATTACACTCGTTATCAATAACTGATCTATTATTACCCAAAAGATCAGGACAAATTAGCAAATTTATTTAAAACTACAAGCTCAGACATAACCATCCCCACCTTATAAACATATACATCGCAACCCAACCACCATATAATCCTCTCAACCTCCACTAGACACAAGTAACACCAGGAGCTCACGTTTCCCGACCGCATGACTAAGCGCTATTTCATTACCGATTTCGACAGCCAAAAATCCGACTGGAGGCCCGTCCGTCTCTCTCGTCACGTGCGCATCCTTGCACTATTATATATCAAAACGCGCACGTGTGCGCGCGCACGCGCTACGTGTACGTGCAAATCCGTGCGTACGGCGCTCGTATAAGTAACGATGATGACTAGCGAAAGCGTATAACGAGTGAGAAAGCGCGAGGATGCGTGAAAAGGTGTCTAGGATGATGATGGGTTTGTTGGCGGGATCGTAATCGCGCGGGTGATGATTGCGGTGTGTGCTGGGGAATGCCGGAGTGTAAGTAGGAAAACAAACAGTTTGTCAAGTAGAGGGGTTGGGATGATTGCGAGTGATGTGCTAGGATGGTGTGATCGCGAATGTTTAGAACTTGATGCTTTGATTCGATGGTAGCTCAAATGTAGTATAATAAAATGAAACTATAATTGGTAAAATAATGTATATTATTAATGGGAAATTTTACTAAACGTTTTACGAACTAGGTATGTGTTATTATTCATGATAGGTACACGTGTTATATAATAAATATAATAGATACGTGATGTATAATATTATCAATGGACACTTGTTTGTGGATTCTGACGTATAAAGAAGAAACAATTCACAAAACCTTTACTTATTTTTTGCATAAGTATAAAGTTTTTTAATTTTACCTTCCAGCAATTGATTGTTCTATTTCTATATCTATATATATATCTCAGAATATAAGAGAAAAAAAACATCCAACCGTTAACAAAAGACTTTATTACGTAGTTTTTCGTACGTGAAAAACTGCAGCACAAAGTCTTTTCTTAATGACACAACATTTTTGTCTCGTATATTACACATAGTAGTAAAAAAATCCAATCTAAAGACTACACGCCTCAATTATTATAATAATCTTGAATTGACTTATCCCAATACCTCACTTATTGAATCCTCTTTCGCGTACTGCCAATAAGCCATTAATTAAAACTACAAAGAGTCCAAGCGCAACCCACGAAATTTAATTATACAAACTCCATACTTCGTTATATAACGCAACACCGCCAGCACCTGGCCGCACCTCTGCACATATAATTACTTCATTCCATCGTCTAACCTCCGCACGCAGATAGAGCCATTATATATACATCATACCTCCTAACCCTCTAACCCTTGCTTATACACTCTCCTCTCGCGATCCACGATAACGATTTTCATTCCTCGCCAATTTTTCGGCCTATCCCCCCCTATACGCCTACAAATCATCGGCGCACCGCCGAAATCTATAATCGGAAATAAATTGACTCGTATATATACCTACGCGCGCGTGTGTGGGGTTCCCCTAATTAATAGTGCCTTTGGCCCCGACTCTATAACACACGTGTGCGTGCGTACCTGCGAGAAAAGGGAAAGGATATCTCTCGCACCCACGCATATATGTGTGGAGAGGAGAGAGGAATGTTTTATTCATGCCGCGAGGGTGTTGCGCTCGCGCACGTGGAGCTTCTTTTGCACGGAGGAAGAGGAGGAGCGTTAGATGTCTTGGCGGAATTTCGGGAGTAAGAGAGGCGAGAGCCGAGACCGGAGACTTTTGTTGGGAAGGGTTAAAGTGAGTGTAGTTTTATCGAATAGGGAAATTTCGTTTTTTTTAGTTTTTATTAGAAAAGGTGTCTGAAGTGAAAGTGTAGATTTATAGTGGGTATTCAATGGTAATGGAAACGTCTATGACACAGTGTATATTCACTTAGCTTTGGTATAGAGTGACAGTACAGTAGCGACAATCGTAATGGGTTTAAATAATTATGATAGTAATGTTAATGTTGTATATCTTATATGTTAATGTTTGTTGAATCATTCAACGTAAAAGTATACGTGTAAAAATATATATTTTAAGTAATGAAAGTTGATATTAGTATCAGGTTGTATAAGATCGGTGAATTTAAATAAATGTGAATAATAGCGATCAACATCTGCAGTTATAATTTTTATTTTATCTTTAGTTTATATTGACGTCTTTTGCTTTTTATTATCTTGACGTTAACATAACCTTTTAATCGATAAAATTCATACTGTTTTACTAAACTTATTTAACTACTCTGTTGCTTGTCCTACCGATAAATTTATAAAAACAGATATATACGACATTTTGATAAACCTATTACGACTAGGTTCAAAAATATGTACCTAAAATTTCAATCTCCAAAAACGCAACAAAACGCGCCTATAAATATATCGTTCAAACTCTCTTCACGCAGCCGCAAATGCAGAAACGACATCGCGCCGAAAGCTTATAATGTATAAAGGAGCGTAGCCGATGCGCCTGAACTCCTATATATATCGCCGTCGATTTTCCACGGCGCGCCCGCGTGAAAAAATCTCGCGAGACGCCCAATTGTCAGCGCTCTACGCTCTTTTTTTTATACCATCATATACCGCATTATAACTTTCTAAGAGTGGTATAGGTACGCGTATACGTACGTGGGCGCGCGTGCATTCTTCGGCTGGCAACAATATCAAATTTTTAGTAGATTCCCGCCTATATACGCGATATGATTTATGAGATATGTGTGTAGGGTAAGGTAGGAATAGAATGCGATGACGGCGGTGAAGAAAGTTTGATGTGATTAGGGTGATTCATGTATACGGTGCGCGTTCGAATTTAGTTGCATTCATCGTGTGTACATATGGGAGGGGCTATTTCGGTACGGATTTTTATATCAGTCTGAACAGAATTCCCGGGTGAAAATTAGAATATAAGGTGACAGTGTCGTTGAAGAGGGACAGATTCGCATTTGCATATCCCTTTCGTAAATATACGGCGTTTCATATACGGCATTTTCTTGTCAGCGCGCGGTCGTAAATGTGTATATTTTAAAAATATAATAAAGAGACACGGGCATGTGCGCGACGGCAGTGATAATTGATAAGGGCATTAAATTTAGGTACAGTGCGCAGACCGTGGATAAAAACGTGCACATTGTTTGTATAAGGAATAAGGAGCGATTGTCACTCATAATTAGCATCAGTATATTATTTTTATCGTATTTCTCGCAGAACCTATAATATATACTGCTAAAAACGGTGAGAGTTCAAAAATAGTAAATGAAACCGTATTAATAGGTAATTAAGAACACGTTACTGTCAACAATTAAAAGTTCATTGTTATAGATCTATTTACAAAAACAAACGAAATAAAAAATTGAGGTTAGGTTGCCAAAACGAACGTGCAATAAGTAACACAATCCAATACTTACAAATTACAATTTTACATCACCTAATCTTCAAATAATCCCTTTCATATAAGTCGTAGCCACTGATCTGCAGCCCACCTTATTCTCTCACCCAAATCAGTGAACGAACCTCCACTCAACTTCTCCATCCATCCGCGAATTATCGAAGTAGACAAATGACTCGGCCCACCAACTCTCAAAACCCTCAGTCCTCGACTCCTCGCACGTACACCGAAACCTACTTATAACCATCATCCAATCCATTACGTCCGCACTGGTGCGAGAGCAACGTACGTTGCATCAGACACGACCGCACTACACCACCGCGGGGCGCTTCTTTGCCCGCCGCCCAATTTACCAGTCACGGGCCGCGCGCGCGGATCTTATCCCCAACGAGGATCTCGCGCTCGCGCCAAATTGCCGGGCTGTCTGTCCCGCCGCGCGCCGCGAGACAGCGACGTATATAAGCGTATATGTATATATTATGCACGCAGTCGAATCGAATGCAAATATATGTAACGCGCGTTTCAATTAGCCGGTCGGGATTTCGAGGTTAGGTGGTAGAGGTAGGTATAGGTTGATGTATATGGGGGGTTTTGAGGGGATTAGGGATGGACGACGTGTGCTTTGACACTTGATGACAGTGGCTGTGGGTGGGATTAGTTGTGGAGTTTAGCGCGGGTGTAGTGTCAGGTTTCGAAGATGTTCGGGACGGAGGCTTTTTTATAGGGTACAAGGTGTAGAGCGTGTTGGGCATAATAGTCTGTCTGGGAATTTTTTTTGTTTATTTTTGTCTAGCGACGGATATAAGTAGTATGGGGGCAAAGTTTTTGGTGCATTGAACAAAGAGGAGAGTTTTTCAAAAGTAATTATATTGGTATTACAGTGCATTGAGATAGAAGGACATAATCATATAGTTTATAGGTTATAATTCTTTTAATTTAACAATATACATGTAAAATATTTTTAATTAAGTACAAATATTTCAAATGCTTATACGTACAATATATACGTGTTGATAATGTAACTTTTGTTTCGCGTAAAATTAGTAGAGAAACGGGATTTATTTTAATCACGCTATATTTATAGAATTATCCTTATTTTGATCGTTAAAAATACAGTGTTTTTACGGACCAAAACAGCTGCCTCCTAATGATTAATCAAACCTATACCGATACAGCCCATTTAGTTTCGCATTTATATCTTTTACATCGATCTCACAACTTTCCTGCTACCACGAGAATAGCGAAAACCAAGAAATTCTCATGCCACGTGCTATACTCGCTCAAATATATACCGCTGATTTCAAGGCCAAAAAAACATCGACGAAGAGCTCCGGCCCAACCCTGACTACCACTTTGCTCGGCGATCCACTTTGCGCCTGTTATATACGCTCTATACTCGCATGACGACGACTAACGAGGGGGAGATTTTAGTTTGCCGAATTTTAAAATCTTTCCTTCAATCAATTAAGCCGCGTAATAACGATGTTTACGCAGTCAATTGTGGCCTCCTGTCACGTCATATTCAGCCCGCGTATAAGTAGGTATACGCGGACGGAAGCTCGGGTGGGTTTTATTTGGTTTCGACGATTTTTTTCGGTGCTTTGGGGTATTAGAGGGGCAGGTAGCAATTCGCCGCAGCAAAATTGGCCGGTGTTTAAAGGTGTATATGTATATCCTTCATCGGGAGGGAGAGAGAAAGATCGACGTGTGTGGGTTTCTGAGGTGAGGCACGAGAGATAGAAAAATCATCTAACGGCCGCTTTGAAGTCGGCGCGATTTCGGAAAAAGGTGGAGTTTTTTTGAGATCGCGAAGTTGCGTAGGTAGTGGTTTGGAAAAAATTATAGGTTATATATAATTTGGAATGAAAAAAAAATGATTGTTGCTATATTATTTTAAAT
>UXGD01001026.1:0-41030 GCA_900474315.1 Torymus auratus
ATCAATAAATCGCCAATCTCTAAATCTTCAACCGTCCTCTTTTTCTCACCGACCTTCGCCGTGAAATTAATCACCCGCTCGCCGGTCCGCGCCTTCTTTTTCTCCCTTTTTATCAAAAAAGTGAGTAAAAAGACCAACGAGTCCCGACGTCGCTGCAATGAAAAGCTCCATTAGGTCACTTCACGCCGCGCATGATAAACAACGTGTATATGCACGCCTGTCGTAAGCCTTGGCATTAGAGAGAATTTGTACGAGATAACGATGACTAGCGAAATTCGGGATATTTTTCCTTGACGCGTATGCATTCGATGTTTATGCCATTATTAGAAAATTATACCCGTATAGTGTCGTTATGTGTCCTCACCTTGTACGCACTGCAGCGTTTGATAGTCACTTCTGGCTTACTTACGCGAGGCATATCGAATTTTTCTCCGCCGTGAATAAAACGATATTTCATATCTATAAGCAGAAGGAGGACGGTAAAAATTAATGTTTATACGGCCGCGAACGAAATATGTAATTTCGCGTCGTCAGTAAAACTGCGGTCTAATGGCAAGATTGTGATATATTTCGCTGTGCCGCGTTCGCGATGAAAGTTATACGACTATGTACATAAATATATGTTTTTTCATCAATTGATAGTATGCAATTCCGTATTTATGTGCACGTAAGCTTTTAAAAGTGGCCTTCGTTCTTAATTTCTGTTTGTTTTCTAATCCTCTATTAATAAAAAGTAATAAAATTAAGTGGTAGTTGATTCTTAATATTCATTGTTTGTAGAAGCGAATATAATTATAATGCTTTAATAATGATATTTTATTTGATTGGAGCGTAATACATCATTATTTTCATCATTTCTCTTTCATCGTGTTTTTACATATGCTTTTTATAAGACTTGCGCCGAGCTCTAGAGATTAAGGACTAAAAAATAGTCATAAAGCCAAGTCATAGAGAAACGGTAAATAAAATGAGCATGACGGTCGTTTACTCTACAAATTACTATATTTATTTACGAATATAACTAACTTCTTATATGATTATATACAAAATAATTTATTCAAAATACATGCATTTTTAACGGATTTAGATCAATACCCGTAAAACGCCACCTAGAACAGCTTTTGAAAGGTATCTAAGTTAATCCTACGAATTAATGAATCTTTGACAAACATTATTTTTTTATCGCGAGTATTAATAGTCATCTGGAGAACCAATTTCTTCACGCACTATTTATTTTATGTTAGTTCGACTGCGTATATACCAATGCACGTACCGCACGTCTGGAAAACGGGATGATCAATCATGTTAGCGCTGTATTAGAGATAGTTCTAATCTAAATTTTCCCGCGAACGGGTGTATGCATGCATTATTTATAAGCAGCTCCAAGAGCCACACACATACAGGCGTGCACCGTAATCGGCACCTTTATACACACACTGCGAGAGCGCATTAACACGCGGCGTACGAATTTGTAATGATAAAAAGCCCCGTTAGTCGCAAGCGACTTTCATTCTATACATAGTTATATATATACACGCGCGGGCGCGCGAAAGGTCATAATCATTCAGTAATTAGAAACTAATCGAACTTAATGATTTCGCATGTGTGGACACGCCGCCGCAGCTTTATTGACCTAGTGTAACACTTCTTTGCACACCCATAGAACGTGTGCACCATCGATTCTTAATCGGTCTGGCGAGTACCGTACACGCACTAAGGTTCATTGTAACGAGTTGTATCGCAGGCAGTTGCTGCACCGCAGCCCATATATTGCTCCGATCATCGAGAGGTAATCACATTATGCGTCGATTATTTCCCAATGCGTAACGAAATTCGCCTTTGAACCATAAAAGCATGTGCATATTATGAACTATACGTATATAATGACTTTTGTACTTTGAGGTCAATTTTGTCAATTGGTTGGATCGACAATTTGAAAGCGAATTCTGTACTGTGTATATATTTAACGAGTATTAGATAGCTCTTGGGTGAACTGCAGCGTTACGCAAAGCTTGTGAAGTTTTTATTCTCGGCATTTGTCAGTTAACGCGCACAACGCATGATGTAAATCTCGTGAACATTATCGCCAAACGTGACTGTGAAAATTAATAACCGTCAATTGAGTATAGCTTGTCTTTAAGGCACCAAGATAGTAAAAATTTAACTACAGCTGTGGAAATAAACTTTTCTAACGCTCACTTTCGTGTTTTGTAATTAATTAAATGTATATGCATAAGTTGTTTCTCATAAGATTTTCCATGACGTATACATGAAAATAACAAAACAACCGTAAAAAAATTAATTATTTGTAATGTTTAAGAATGATTTTATATCGATCATCAAAATTGTTTTATATAAACTGTACACTAAAACTTCTAATCTTGGAAATTCCACGAAAGCACATTGGCCTAAAAAAAATCGGTTTTTTGTGAATCAATAAAACCGAAACCATAATAATAACTCCCTATGAAATGGCTGATATGCAAAAAAGCTAACGCGTCTCCCCATCTTTCATTTGGAAAAATGAAAAAATGGGATCATAAAATTTTATGTTTTAATATTCAGTAAAAAGTCAAAATTACATGCAGATTAATTCTTTTGTCACAAGAACATCTCTTAAAATTCCTAGACTAATTTTTCAACGTTCAGGATTATACACTAAAAGCTTGTAAAGAGGTCCGTGAACTTTACCGCAGAATGTCGAAAGTACGGTAAAAAATGTCATTTCATAGATAATAATTCAAATGGACCCACCACGGTAGCCTCGACCAATCATCATAAATGTCTATCGTCCCGCCAAAGAGCCGCGCTATATACGCTAATTTGTACGGGAAAATTTGCCCACTCTGTCTCCCTAACGCACGACAAACGGAACATAATTTTGCTTTTAAACATCCATTAGTTCATCGCTGCCGCAGATTCGTCCTCATATTTAAGTATATCATCATCGCCGCGTATAATACTTTCGATATCGTCCTCTCAGCATTGTCAAAGTCGGCTAACCGGTTCGCCGGGCCCACTCATCGCGTCAGCTGCTGCGGCAGCTCTCCTCCTGATCCTCGCGACGTGTTTTTTCCAGAGAGAAAGAGGGAGATTATCTTGCGTGCGTAAGATATCGTACACGCGCGGGAGAGAAAGAGGAGCAAATTACTTTTTACGATCGGAAAGGTGTCGGCGCGGCACACTTTTGCTCGACAGTCGCGGCCGATGCATCGCGTATGCAAAGCGACCGATTTGTATTCGCTTACACGTACGGTGGCGGCGTCGGTGGCTCTGTCGGCAACGCTATACTCGGACTGGGCGCTTAGGACGTATGGAGGTTATAGGGTCACAGTCGCCTCGTGCGTGCGTGCGCCTCGGAGTGTAGCGGCTAAAAAAGCTACGCAGAGTTGATAAATTTATGCCCCGGTTTGGCTACCAAAGCCGCTTACGCCTTCATCGTCTTTTATTATTGTGCGCACGTGTGCATGTCTTTCTATGCAATCTGTGCGGCGACTATGAAGTGATGCTCCGTGCTATCCAATGGAGAAGATCTTTTCAGTGATTATGGAAAATATTTGATATTCGTATAAGCGTGCAAGGAAAATGCATGCGAATGGATGTTTATAAGTATGACAGGTGGGATTACAGGTATTTAGGTTCTAAGGCCGTCTGTTGTGCGGACGGGATTATTTTTCAGAGGATTATTCCGAATTCCTTGAGCCGAACTTATAGAATGTATTATTTTGAGCGATTAGTCGTCGATTTTTTTTTTTATTTATTAACGTGCTTTTTTATCACACAATCAGGAAACGTCATTACTCGCTTCGCATTCAGAGTATGATGATCGTTGTTTAATGAATGATTTAATTAAACCCCGGAATTCGACTGTAGTGCATTGTAAATTAAATAATAGGCCGTCTTAAAATGGTTTAAAATGCTTTTGAAACTGGTTTTGAGTGCTTAAGTTTGAATTTCAATCTTAATTAATCGTACGCAGTATATTAATGTCTACAAATAAGTCAGAAACGTGCACTGTAAATACATGAACTGGATTGCCTTGGCACTGTAACCGACAACCAATCAGTATATATTCGAAAGTTGATCATGCTTCACGTGCATTCACGTGTTTGTAAATTAACAATGCCAACACTTTGGATAATTTGCATTACTTTTTACGTTGGCAATCTTCACAAAACGTTAATGAGTAAAAATAGCTGAAAGGTTCCTCATCGAACTTATATTTTAATTTCCATTCTTATTATCCTTTAATTAATACCAGTTAGGAAAGTATAAGGATCTTTAAAAGCTTTGAAACAATTGTCAAAAATAATTTATGCCTTGAGTGAAATTTTTGAGACATTTTATGTTTCATAAACTATCATTAAATTTTATTACACATCACAAAGAAATTAAAAATATTCTGAAAACTAAGTGAGTCAAAGCATAATCAAATTTGATTGATAAATCAACTTTCATCTCCAAAATTAAACCTATTTGTATCACTATAACCTCTTTAAACATGACTCAGTGTACATGGAACCTTTTTACAACCAAAATTATTTTCAGTGTTATTTCGGTCATCGGGGCCTTGAACTCAATAAATATAATTTCTTCGTAACGCTGTAAACTGATTCTTGGAATTCGTTGTCCTTTGAAGGAGAGGCTTATTATAAAGTTTTAAAAATAATATTTATTATTATTTTTTAAATTTACTTCATTGTTTATTATTGGTGAACTTTTAAATGTCGGATTTAGAAAAAAACTGTCAATGTATACCAAAATCATTTATGATTCTTGCATAAATGTATCTTAAAAATAAATAATAACACAGTCAACCAACTCTCTTCAGTGCCGATATTGACACAGAATATGGGTCGTCTAATGACACTGTGCAATTCTCCAGCGTGTCAATTTCATTGTAAAAGAAAACTCTGCTTACTTATATGCGTGTACGTCTGTGACGAAAGTCTTGGGCGTCGTTGGAAATGAGCGCGCATAGATTGTGGATCGCCGGCGGCGCGTCTTTTTATAAGAGGATAAATATCATGTCGCGATACGAGGGGGCGGGAAAACATGATTTTCGTCGCGCCTAGCGCATATTTATTATAGGCGACGTGCTTCTAATTTTACCTTCGATTAAAGTCACCCTATTGGGAGTTCGCGCTCCAGGAATGCGTTTTTTTACGAGTCGCGACTTAATAATGCGCTTGTGCGAAATTTATACGCTTTTGTCGGTCGGTGCGGTCATGAATTTGCGTCGTCGAGTTTATACGCTCGTGTGGTTAGGACGGAGAGAATTTATATATACTATAAGCTATATGACTTATCGTTGGCGAACATGTGAATATAAAACTGGTAACCTTTGTATGAACGTTTAGATAATAATATACGTAAGTTAATATTAAAAGTAAATTTCTGAGAAATTCTCTTATATTAAATGTAATATTTTTGCAGCTTGTACATCAGATTTATTATAAAGTTGTAAAAACTACGTTTATAGTTAGAAAGTATTCAAGTTGTCTCGGGATCGTATTACATAATAGATAAATATTGATTTTATGATTTTGAGTATTACTGATCAGATTAAACATGTAATGCCTTTAGTGTTGTCTAATGCATTGTAAGTCGTGTGTAAGCTGCACTCGACGCGTCGAGACGGGCAGTGAAATGTAGGTATGTAGTTATGGACTTCCGGTGAAGATGATTTCCGCATAGAATACAAGATAAAACAGTTTACTAATAGGGTAGTAACAGCGTAGGAAATACTATTCAAAAGTTACATACTTATACGTAAGACTTTTTATTTGAAATAAAACTTTCAAATATATATAACCTTTGTTTATTAAAAAGAATCAACTTCTTATATTTCGATTTTCAAGTAAATTTTAAGGTTGCACTTTTATCAAAAGTACAAGATAAAATTTTAAATTGCCAATTTCCGGGGCATATTGTCGTCTTATATAGTTAACAACCAATCAAATTAGTCTTATTTTGGTGACATATTTCATCCATCACTTTTTAAGAAGGAGAGAAGAGGAAGGAGGGATATTTATTTTGGTTAGAATTTTACTTAGGTTTATCCGTTACCCTGCGTGAACACACAGGTACCTGCCGAAGAAAGGCGTGGCCTTGAGGAGTAAAAAAACCCTGTGAACACTTTACAATTGTTAACTTTTAACAAGATCATCATCCACCTGGCTGCTTGATCGATAAGTTAATTCATTCCCGACTCCACTATAATGTCCATACTTAATCAACCTGAAAAGCGGGATAAAAGTAACATACCCTCTCGTATTTTATACTCTCATACGAGTAATCTTTTAATTCCTTTGCCTTCCTCTCTTATTTTCCGCCTTTTCATCCTCACATAAAAAGTTCTGTGAGATTTCATACGAGATTTCATGAGTTTTTCCAGTAAGGACCAGTTTAGATTAACAAAATATTTGTACTCAATTTAAAATCATTCTTGCTTAAGATTTCAACAGTGAATTTTTCCTAAGAACCCGCAAATGAAAAGTTTGATGAACCCATCTACGCGCAACCACACGCACGTGCTCACATTCTCGTAACTTTTTCGCCGCGTGCAAAATTCATCTATGTGGCATCCGGGAAGTCGAGGAGCGGCTGCATCAGTACTACCTCGAAATTGCATAACGGCATTTTTTCATTCGGATACAAGAAAAGCTCACGAGCCTACATACGTGCGTATACACGCGGTATACACTATGTTGGTCGCACCGCGGCTTTTTTCAGCTCGTAAGCGCTAACGCGCGCGTAATCCTCGGCGAGCGTGCGGTTTTATCGGCAATGCCAGGAAGACTGTACGTGGAGGAGAATGTAACGTTATTGACGAAAGACGAACTACTCTCGAATTTTCTAGTTTTTTCATGTGGAATTCGTGCAATGGGAACTGAACTGAATTTTTGCGCTGTTTACGACGAAATTTTGAAGATTATAGTATGATTTTCAGTTAACGGTACTAGATGATTTTGTTTTTGCATCGTACCAAAATTCTGTCATTTAATACTACAGTTGCAATACGTCATGAAATATTCAAGGAAATATATTTGATTTTCTTTATCAAATGTGTTATGAATAAGTATCAAAAGAAGTAAAAAAAAAATAACATATGTAAAACATAATATAGCGAATACCTACTTTGCCATGTCACGCCTTCTACTTCACTTTTTGCAATTAACACTCCACTCTACACTTTTATCAAACATGAAGCTTTCGAATCGCTAAAGATACAAACAGCTATCATGCTTTGCACAAGATCACTCAAGAAGTGTGCTTTCCGGAAAAAATGCATCAATCACGCATTACACCACAAACCATCAAAACTTGAGTCTAAAAACAAAGAAGAGCGAAAACACGCTCTTGCATTCATCCATCGAAATGGAAAACAAAACGCTCGCAAGAAACGCGCTGCCGGAATAAATCAATTCGTGCGCGCGAGCTTTCTCCAGAGCGCAACTCGATGGACCACCGCGACTGCGCTATCTGAACGTCTCTCTCTTTTTTCAAACTCAACTCGCGAGTCCATTAAGAGCCATTACTGGCGGCCTCCTCGCGGCAGGCAGCTCATTTCATTTATATATGCAATTGCAATGCCCCGTCTCGCGTCTCGATATTACAATTAGTTTTGCGCACGCACGCGGCGAGGGATTGAAACTACCTCCGCGAGACTTCCTAATAATAACGATCGCGAATTTATCGAGTCGAGAGTTGCTGCGCGCACGTATATGCGCGATATTTATGCCGCCGCGATTATTCATGAGTCCGCGAGGAGTCTATGAAAATGTAGTTTATCGCGCTTTCACGAGGGGCGAGTGTAACTGTAAATTCTCCAAGCGCGGCGAGAGCGCATTTGCTCTTTTTGGTGCGATGGTGCATGCACGGTATGGAGAGCAGCGCGGGTATATAGAGGCACATGTATAAATTGCGATTCGAGGAATGAAGTGGCTTAATAAGCATGGCCTCGAGCGCAAATTTTCCACCGGAGAGTTCGCTTGATCTCTCCAAAGTATATTTTCGCAAAGTTTGTTTTCGACATTTACCACCACTTCTATCTCGCGGTACTTTGGCTAATATTTGAATTGGATTTTCGAGGAATCGAATTATGTGAAAAGTCGGCACTTTAAGTGGAAGAGGATTTTTATTATTTAGCGGATTTAATATCTCATTTTCTTATCTTTAGTGTTATTGCCTAAAACAAGGACATACATTATTTAATAAAAATAAAGAGAATTAATGTTTCCTTTTCGGTTCTGAATGCAATAATCGATCAAGTTTATTAAAAATTTATAAGTAGGTACGTACGATGGTGGATATTTTTTTCCCGTTGAACCGTAGGCAAGAGAACACGCTCATCAGCAACAGTTCCGCCTCTGTCAGACGCGCCAATAAGATACATTTCTGTATTCCGCATTAATTACTGATCCTTTCTCACGCGGCGCGTTCATTAGGCGGGTCGCTCTATATACGCGCGCATACGTAAAAATGGCAATTGCGCCGGAGAGGGTAAAAACGCGAAATATAGCAACTCGCGCGTCTAATCGCGGAGAAATCGAGCACACGTGCTGTGTGCACGCACGCGCGCTACTGTCTTGCTTGATTAAGCATTTAATAATATTTCTGCGCCCTCGAGATTCCACTGCTCCGTAGAGTCGTGGAACGGCCAGTGGTGTATTGGCGCAATAGTAGCGCTGACCCTTATCTCGTCCGTTCGATATGAGTTGATTTACGCTTGTCGATGCGATTTTCATTATGTGGCTGTACGGCAGAAAAAAAAGACGCGATCGCTGCGGTGGTGGTGTTCGAGTTGGAGGGAACGCCGTGTGATTTATTCGCACGTATCCACGAGGAATTAAGCCATTGACATGATTAGTTACCTCGGTGTTCAGATTTATTGGAAAAGATAAAATATTTTTCGATCGATGTATCGATGGGTGTTTGTAATGTTCTGAGAAATGGCTAGTTTTCGGACATTCTTAGTAGATTGCATTGGATACGAGTCTAATTGAAAAACGTATAGATATACATCTCTATCTATTGGAAAGTCTACTTTTTTAAAGGATTAATTTACAATCACATAAAAATTCATCATTTTTAATAAAATTGATTACTCGAGATTGTATGAACCAGTTTCGGTCAATAAACTCTCATTTCTTTGTTTTCGAGGATATTTATAAAAAATAAAATCTTTTTTTTTAAATAGTTGATTTTATTTTGTTTCAATGCAACAATAAATTAAGTTTTAGAAAGGTCGCGTACTAATGAATTGTGTGTCAATGGTTTTTATTAGTACTTTTTTCTGTAAATATACATAAAACCAACAAATCAAGTATACGTAATAGACAGAAATTTCTGAATTTGGTTAACGTTAATATACCAAGGAAATGTCAGAAACGAAAGCACGTAAACCCGAGCGCAAACTAAAGTCAATCTAACCGCAATCCAGATTGATCATTGACTGCTGATTATTTCCTCGTTCGACTTCCCTATGGCAGCGCGCCGTCAATTACGAAAACCAACGCGTCTTTATGTCAACAATAAAAATAATCAAGGCCCTCGGCGTCGCTGCGCCTATGCCCAAAAGAGAAATCAATTATGGAACCGGCGACGCTTTAATGGGCTCCGATTGGAAATTCGCGCAGAGGGATGTACGGGCGCAGGAAGTCGATTTACGATTGTCCATTGCAAATGCAAAGCCACGTCGCCAATGACTACTATCCGTATGTATATACATATATTTAGCCATTGGACTTCCGCCTTTATGCCTATAAGACCGATTTATCGGTCGGGCAGGCGCGTGCTTTCGCCGCCTCCGAAGCCCAATTTTACGTCCCAGCGACGCGCGGCGCTTCAAAGTGAAACCGAAAATTGTCGTGATGTATGCGCGTGTGCGCGCAGTAAAACAAATAAGAAAGCCGTCGCCGCGAGTTTCTACCATTGTTCTGCGCGTACGCGCACGCGCTTTCGATTCTGAATTATTGCGCTTTTTTTGCAACGTTTTTAATTAATATTGCCGATCATCCTGCGAGTATGCATTTTTCTGGAACTCACAATAATTTCTATTGTCTTCTGTGCACAATAAGTGGGTATTGTTTTGAGTAAGAGAGAAGTTACGGGGATCACTATAATATATCAATATCATAACTTTTTTATTTTTTTACTGTAATGAGTGAAAATTCGTACAAACCAAATGAAAATGCCGTATACAAATATTTGAAAAATTAATTTTTAGTTGCAAGCCTTTAAGAAATAATACAATATAGAATATCTTTAAAATAAAGTTAACAAAGTATCGCGGTGAAGAATGTAATAAAGAAATTTCGTTAAAAGATACAAATCATTTATATTTTTTAAAACTTTTATTGACCAGCTCAAAAATTTAAATTTTAAGTTATGGCTTCTACGGTCTACATTGTTATATGGAGCACAATAAATCTTATTTAAAGTGTTAAATTTAGCTGCGTGAAAGGTAAAGCATAAAACCAGCCAATAAAGTTCCACCCTACGTCTGATCCCATCTCTTGCCATGTATTCCCTGTCTGACACTTCAAGTACAAGTTATAAATACGACAGTATCCAAGTTCCAAATATCTTCATTCAAAATCAAAGGAATCGATTCAAATGGCGAAATTTACATTTCAACTTATACGATCGCGAAATAAAAATGCAAATGTCTTCTCAATTACTTAATGAAATAAAAAAAGCCTCTTAGCGATCTCCACCTTTTTCCTGTACCTCCTTATCTTCGATTCTCCACCTAAATCTGACGTCTTCACTATTACATGCTAATTCTAAGTAAACAATGCCCACATTGTATAGACGCAAAAAGCGCGATAGCATTTCCCAAAAAAATCTTAAATGAGATCTCACGTATATGAAGGAAAATCTCGAATGTGTCGAAACTTTGCCTTGACTAACGGCGCTCTCGTGCATCCAAGAAAAAAGTGAGAGAAAGAAAAGCAAGCGCGGCTAGTGTATAAAAGTATTCAGTGCATGTATGACATAAAGGCGATAGAAATCAAGCGTAACTCATCGCGGCGCGTCACGCGTACCGATCACGTACAATCAGGTCGTCTGTGTGTACTTATCCGCTCTCGAAATCATATAGTCTCTCTATCTCTCTATACATGTCCTCGTCATAATATACGCGTACGAGCGCGAGTCTTCGCGGATGTGCAACCGTCCGGCCGGGATTAACGAGTTTTCTTGCGGCTTTCCGCTCCCTTTACATATTAAACGTACCTAAAGTGATGAAAATTTTTGTTGGTTGTTCTAGAAGTGATTATCTTCCGCAAACACGGTAAAATTTTAAACTCAAACGTGTTAATACTTCATTCGCTATATTTGGAAAAATTAATCTATGTGTCAACGCTACTTTCTAAATTTGGCAAATCGATCTTATTTATATAAATATGTGAAATTAGAAGATAATTTAAATTTTATGCAGTAATTAGAATTTTATCTCTAATTTGTTAAACTTATTTTCTGGAAAATGTTCATTAGAAGAATATATGACTCATTTTAGATATTTTCAATAACTTTCTAATTTTACATATTAAGATAATATGGAAAATTTTTGTTATACTTCTGTATGTTAATAGTAAGCATAAAATAAAATAATTTTGATGGATTGCAACTTCTCTCTTCATCAATCAACTTTATGCTTAAATTAAAATTCAAAAATATTGCTAGAAAAATATTAATACAAGCACAGGATTAAACTTGAAAAATTTGAAAACTCAAATTTTTAATAACTTGCTGAAACTATTTTCCTTTCTCTTACGGTAAGTTTCTTTGATGTTTAAGGATTAGAATATTCTGCACAGTTTCAACGTTAGTTTTTCATATATTGATGTTTTTATTTCAATATCTTTAAAGCATTTTGACGCATCATTGCAACTGGAAATTCTGTGAAAGATTAGTGTGGCCTGTACGGGGTCACACTTTTTGAGAAAGGCAAAAAATCAACTTCTTAATTTTTTCAAATGTCACAAGGCTCTTGTCACATAAGACAAATAGCTAATTACGATTCAACCCTATTGTTAAATATGTAAAAGGGGTATAAAATCATCTTTCTTTTACAAAATAATGAAGTAACGATGCTGAGATTATATAATAAACCCATTATTCGCCACTGATTGGGGTCGGCATATGAAGCACTTTATAAGTATACAATTTGAATAGCCACCGTTTTTCTTTTGAAGACCTCTTTATTCAGTAGCGATTGGCATTTTCATGATAACAAATATTCAATCAATTATATCAATGGAATGTAATGCTGTCTCATAACAGTCCGTTATTTCCATTCTGAGATGCAAGCGCTAATTATAAACTTTTACCACAATTTTTAGCAACTTCTTTTCTCACACCGTTTTATTAAGATTTTTTACAAAATCGCAAATGATTTATAACCGTACAGAATAGCCAATTTTTAGCATTACCATGTAATTTTACCGCACGCACACTTATTATTCATTTTACTCTTCCCGTGCAGCTCAGCTATAAGCGCTTGAAACTCTTTTCGAATTGAAGACAATGAAATTCCTAGCAATCAAACGAAAGTTACCGAACAAAGAAAACAACCCAATCATCATAAATCGATTATTGTTCTTAAACTCCTATTCTTATCGCGCGGGCGCTAGGACAGAGCTCGAATATAAACAATGTCGATAATTAAGTGGAATCATTATAGAATTATGACTTTTTAACCTGATCAGTATACTGCTAGAAAGTGTTGGGGCGAAAAAAGCGCGTGCGCTGAATGCGCATCGCGTACTAATTGAGGGCTTAAAAATAGAGGTGTAGCGCTGCGGTCGAATCGGTTACTCGAGGTTAACGCGCATGCGTGCGCCTATTGCGTCAGCATAACGATCGAAGAGAAAATATGGTAAAGGATAATCGATACCGGGCCCGAAGGCAAGTGTGTCCGTAGTCCGACCGCAGACAAGCGAATAATTCGTTCCGATTCGGTGGACCGAAGAAAAAATGTCCGATACCAGCATAACTTCTCGCCGAACCGCAGTTTAGAGCTTCACAAAGAAAAGGTGCGTGGTAGAAGGAAAATATATAGCTAATATTTAATCCGATGTAATCCTACTCATGAATTATATCCTATTTTCAGTGAATAATTTATTTAATAAAGAAATGATAGAGCTTTCGCAACTTTGTTATTTATAGAAGTAGAAAAATCTTGACGTGATGTAGGAGCTTATACGTACAGACTCCTATACCGAATTTTTCGTTTTTTAAATTTGTTTTTTAGTTTTTTAAATTATCGTAGTTGCGCGATGTTCGTTCGGACTCAAAGAACACCGGATAAGAAAAATAACTAATAAATATTCGAATAAATAAATAACTTCAATACGATAATGTATAGGTAATAAGCATGTATTCTATATTGACTGTTTCATCCTCATAAATTCAATCCTCAGTAAGTAAAATCATAGAAATTAGATTTTTGCCAGAAATATGGTGATAAAAATTAAAATACTTGCCGTAATCGCGTATTTTCAAGTCATTTAACATAATTTATTTCTGCATAGATACAGAGATTTTATGCAAATACTAGTTATTATCGGTGTGAAGATCTACTTTACACAATCCATTTTATGCTTCTTTTAAAATATAAGATCAGTTACAGGTGTCAAAAAGAATATATCTGTAAAACTATTCAGTTTCTTTGTACTTAATCTTGTCTTGTGTAAATATAATTTTGATAAAATAAATAACAAGAAAATGAATTTATCGTTAATAATTCAGTAAAAAAAGAACAAAAACCATTTTCTTAGTAATCAGAAGCCTTTATTACTTCGCGAGAAGGATAGACACAGCTTGATATGGCATTTAATTATCTCACCTCATTAATTAATCTCCATTCCCCATACACGTATAGACAGTCTCATAACAAGCAATCGAACTCGCTATACTATGTTCCGCGCGAACTGGAATGCGAACACCAGACGTTAGGTACAAGGTCAACACCTTCCCGTGCGTATATGTATATTCTAGGCGTATATGAGCGACAGCCGCGTCGAAACCGCGCCGGCGGGTAATTACAATGCATGCGGGTGTTGAAAAAAAGTGTGCGCGCATGTGCGATTGATCGAGTGTCGCGTGATAAGGTGCGCGCGATAAGCGCCACGTACAGGTCTTGCGCCTCATTTTTTTCTTTTATTTTTTCTCGCTTGGGACGGAGGCAGGAGCTCCCCCGCGGAAGTCGCGAATCGGATGTCCGCGTGTCGCCCTATGTTCTTAACGTGCGAAGATAGTGCGGATGATGGTATCAGTGTGATGTGACGGGGTTATTAAAGTTGTTTGTTACGAGGTGTGTGACTGGTTTAATTGAGTTTGGTTGGTAGTGGAATTTTGTCCTTCAAGAACTATAGAAGATAGTATAATTGTATACGGTTAATTGCTGAGTAAGTTTCAAGTTTATACTAATATAATTTTTTTTTTTCAACAAAATAATTTTTTATTGTTGTACTCAAAATACTTTGTTATGACTTATTCAACTTCAAATTATAATTTCAAGTATCTTTTCTTATTCTGGATTTGAATCTAATTGTCACTCAGCTTGTCGAAAGCTTGGAGTCTCATAATGAAGAATATACACCCTCTGGGAAACGGATTTTGGTATCTAAAAATAAAGCTCAGTCTTCGTAATTCCATGTGATAGGCTTTTTTTAGATCATATTGTTGTTAAAAAATTCATTTTGAAAAAGAAATTATGTTTCTCCTACTGACGTTCAAGTATTTATTTCACGAAAACGATAAAAAAAAAGATCATAAAAGTAGATTATAAAATATTATTTACGTTATTGAAAACTTTCCGCTCATAAAATAGAAAGTGAATTATTAAAAAATTTACGTATATTGAAACACCATTACCGAGTTTTCTCGATGACGGGATAGGACTAATTTCGTGAAAGTTCCTGTTATGTGCCAATGCTATTTGGCCAATTTGATATTTTTGTGGTACTCTTTATATTCAGTCAGTTTAATTCTTTACGGCATTCCACAAATACTATTTTGTAATTTGTGGTTTCATTTTAATAATGTGAGCCAAAGAAATTTCATTTTCTAAAACAAATATGGTACTATTATATTTGGCATGTAATAACATTTTTAGCATCGTCATGCAAAATATATGATAAAGAATTCAATATTTATCTTAAAAATGTATTGACTGATAAAAGCATAATAGAGAATACCATATGAATGATTTTATCAAAATGAGTCTTTATCAAAATGTTATCGATGAATTGATCGGTTAATATCCCAATTTTAATCAGACTTTTCAGATATTTCGGGCATATCTTTACAAGTACAATTTTATAAGTTTATTTATCATTTAAATATATGAAACGATGTAAAATTAGTTTTTCAATGTTTAATTTTGCGTTACAATGACGCAATTCTTGTTAACATAAAGTAAACGTTCTAAGAACCAAACGAAGCCTTATATAATAAATGTGTGCATAGAAAAATTGATGTGGTCCTCAGCACAACGTTCTTCATGCGTGTTGACTTTAGTATATTCATACGAATACCTGTTTGTATTGAAACCGTGTATATGAAAAAAAAACATTTTTTGATCAAGAAATATTTTGCCCTACTTCAAGTAAGCAAAAACTGGGAACATATTTTTACGATCAGTGTAACTATTATTCCGTTCATGGTGTTCTCACACTTTTTAGCGAAAAAACTAGATCCAATGTTAAATAAAGTCATTTTAAATTCTTAAAAACAACCTATAATACCAAGCCATTTATTATCTCAATGTTTATTGTGGCAAGAGTGAGAGAGATTGAAAGAAATGGAAAAATTAATAATTTAGTTGACAGCTCTTCGATGTATATACATGAATTTAAATTTAGTATTTCTTGTTTAAAATTAGGTAAACTACTTATTTTATATATTTTTTTTACTATACGTATTTGCAATAATAACTCTAAATAATCGAGAGACATTAAACGTCGAAACATTTTGAGGTTATGTGATTCTAATATTCTAACCATTAAACAGAGAAAATACCGAAAAAATGGATTCATCATAAAAATTCGAAAAATTAGTTATTCTTTTAGCCATTTATTTTCGATAGGCAAATTTCCACTAAGCATATGAGGAAATTTCAAAAAAGTAGCACTTATCTCCAGTTCAAAATGTTAAAAAATTTTTTTGAAGGTACACCTTCGCGACAAGGTTGTTCTCATTTGATAGGTCATAACATGTACGAAAACGCTCGTGTTCCATCAAAAACGACGTGGAGACACCTTTTTAGAACAAAAAAGTAAGCTACTAAAGATGACAACAAATATTCCACAAAAAAGCGATTGAAGTAGAAGAAAACACCTTTAATTTGAGATAAGAAACAGAAAAATCGGTCAATTTGGCGCAAAGTTCAGTGCATTTGAAAATCGCGAAAAATGTAAAAAATGAGCGATTTTTTCCAAATCCACGTAATTCATTCATTTTTTATCAAATGAGAACAACCTTGTCGCGAAGGTGTGCCTTCAAAACAAATTTTTAACATTTTGAACTGGAGATAAGTGCTACTTTTTTTGAGATTTCCTCATATACTAATATCATTGCATAGAAAAATATAAATTTATTATACACATAAAGTATTTGATAAATTATGTTTCATACTTTCATTCAAAATATCAACAAATACAACCATATATTGTAGTTATTTTATAAATCGAATTTCTTAGATTTTTAACAAAGCCCTTTCGAAATAATGCATATAAACATCTACTAGAATCACAAATATATATTACCGGTGCACTTTCTACTGTGTAAAACATACCGATTTTCATAATGCATTATCTGCGGTTTGGTCCGATAAGAATTGGTTTTCTTAACAACAATCTTTATACGCGACTTTCTCATACTGCTCTTGCAACTATAATTACAGGCACAGAGCGTGTATTTATGCTTTTACCGGTCCAGTTTGTATTTTTGGAAGTATATATTTAGTCAACTTTGGCTTTCTTATATGTTACTGTAAACAAGAAGTGCATAACCATCACTTTCGTTTTCTACTATGTAATGCTCAGTGAATACGTTTTCGTCTGGTTTCTATTCTTAACACGAGTTGTTTTGAAACACTGTATGTAATTGCAGGTGTTTTTAGCAAACAGACTATTTCATTATTAAACATATAATTGGATTTTGTTTTTATAATTGTACCAGCTTAATGATTAAAAAAATTTCTAACAAAACTGTTTCAAAATAACATTGATACTGTGCATTGGAAAAAATCCTGTACAATTCTCATGCGTCTTTGTAACATTAATAATCCTTATCTAATAATGCTACTCAAGTTATTTCGTTAATCTTTTTCACCAATTTCAACATAAACAAAGCAGTTTTTTGTGCTCTACTAATTAAATGTTAAGAAATTGCCAACTATCAATGAGAATTGGAAGGCGAGTTATGAAGCTATAATAATTTGAATTCCTAAAAAAGTAATAATACGCTTTGATTGCTTCGAAATTAAAAATTAATTAAAGTCTGATGATGAGAAAACCTTTCATTATCGACCGCAACGCTTACCAAAAAACCAGTCGTTAGCACAGTCACGAAACCGAAATCGTTTAAGGAATCCTCTCTCTCTCTATCTCTCTTTGTAAACACTGTACATCGACGAGCATGCACGCCGGTATACATTGAAAGAGGAAAATTCGCAAGCCGCAGTACCGATAATATATTCTCTCATCTCGCGCACTTCCTCATAGCTTGGCAGCTCTCATCCGGAGTTTAACGCTCACAATCAGAAAAAATTGCTTTCTTCTATCGGTTCGACTCGCTCACTCGCTCGCTCGTACAAGTTTCTTCACGGTGCGTTTGCGTTATTACGCGGCTAGCGCGAGATGATGATGCTGCCGTTGCTGCGGTGCCGGTGACCTTGGGAAAACGGTGCTTTCTCCGCCGTGCGGAATACACCGATCCACGATGTGAGTACGCGCGCACACGGCCAGTTAATATCGCATTTGATCAATTATTATGATTAATGGTTTTGCCAATCTTTTTCTCGGCTAGCAGCTGTTCCGGATGAGTACGTTGCGAGCTTCAATTTGTGAGACTGTACGCGCATCTGTTGAAAATCCGGTAACTCGTGAGGTTAATTCTCTTGTGGGCCATTTTTCACATGTATGTGAATGCGAGTTTAAGAGGGTTTGAATTTAATTGTTGGAAAGTGCGAAATTCGATTTTTGAAAGTCCGACACTTACGCGCTCCGCGTATAATGCACGTTCGAAAGTGCAGGTGTGAATATAACGCAGTCACGCCGCTGCATCGTTTTTACGTGCGAGGAAGCGATTTTTGGGGTGTATCTCAATTTTCAGCGTCAAGTACCGCAATTTAACGTTATACAACGGCTCAACGTAACTTGGGAGTGCGGCGCGGGTCGGTTCCTACGATGAATCGATTCCGGAGAAACGTTGGTATATCTTGAAACCGGAAGTTTCATTTTATTCCTTTCCATATAAAATTTTAAAATTATTTCAAATGGGAGAAAGGAAATTAAGGAGCTCGAAAACGCTCCGAGACAAATATCAAAGTTACGTAGCATTGCATTAGGGAAATGGTAGCATACGTATATAAGTCATAAATCACAATTTTCAAACGGTTACGAAGAATGTATTTGAACTAAATAGTTTTATCGTGTATTATTCCTATATAAGGTTAATATATTTTTTGGAAATGCTTTAATAATATAACGATTTCTTGTTACAGAGGGTTCCGACCTGCCCTATCAAGGTCCACAGTCCGCAGCCCCTGAAGGAGTTCGTGGGTCGCTGTCAGACAATGCCATCACGAGTGAAGAAGTCTTTTTGTGGTTGCCTTCAAGTAAGTTTTTTTATATCACTAACCATACGATTATACTATTAATACACTTACAAATATACTTAACACAAGTAAGGAGCTAAATTTAAAAGTAAAAAAGACTAAATTTTAAAAGTACATGCATTATAATAAACTTCCTAAATAAACTTTTTAAAGAGCTATAACCAGTTTAAAACGAAATTTTCACAACGGCATGTGGGAGTACTTTTTAGGTTATAAAATATTTTACGAGCGTGAAAAAGTACATAGCTGGCTAACTTATCTTTTTGCTGGTTTTAAAGTGACAATTAAGTGATTTATTTCTTTGTGGTATTAATGACTCCTTGCCTCGCAATTACCTTCTCTTTCTGGACTGTAAAAACATTTTTCAGTTTAAATGAACTGCCAACTTGTTATAACTTAATAACTGGACGATCTATTGAAAATTTTAGAACTTTTTAAAATAATTAAGTAAAACTTGAAACTAAATTGAAGATTAGAAATTGAATATTGAAGACTTTTATTTTAACCCAAAGTTTCACAGCGTGTTACTTAGGAGAAGTTCAATAAAAGATACGAATATATTGAAACATAACACTCGAAAATAAAAGTGTCAGCGCAACACTATAAAGTATCAAGATATATGTGTTAGAAAATATAACTGCACACAAGTTCCTTTCATTACCTGTGTAGCCTAAACTTTCGATTGTGATTTGTAAAATTACCATTGTAAAATTTGTCTTGTTCTTGAATTAAAAATATGAAATGCGTGCAACTTTTCATTACTGCTTGGTTTCGCTTCTATTATATAGATTATTACCATTCAGCGCGTGTCATACATACTCCACCATTAATGGCTCGCGATTTGAATCCAATTACGCCGATGAATAAAGAATCCGGCATACGCGACCTCTCCTCTCCCACATACCAAAACGATCGCGTAACTACGCGCACTGGAACCGAAATATAGTGTCTGTAAGGACGGTCTCGAGGACCTCGATGAAATTTCAATTAATACACGCCGTCGTCGTTTCACTTTCACTGTATGGCGCGCGAGAAGTGAGTTTCAATTCAATATAAGGCAACTTTATAGCTCTACGTGGGGCAATTTGTTTGCACGATGCTGCTTATAGTGTCTACCTACTCACCAATACCGAGCGTCGCCATCGTCGGCTCGCCTCGAATTATTGTTGGCGCGCTTTTTTCTAGGCTCCCTCGCGTGAAATCGACCGCGCGGAGATAAGAGTCGCAGCGGGAAAAGTCAAGCATGGAAAGTTGCACTCGAGTGGACGCCTATGTGTTAGACGCGGGTGAAAATGCGTGCCAAGTGCGAGACGTGAAATAGACTTTGATAATTAGCAGACCCGTTCTCGCGTATCATTCACTTATCACTTCTGAGCGCGTTTAATTGAATGTTCAATGGATAATATTGTGTCGTGACTTTTGGTCGCTTAAGAGGTTTGCATTTAGAAAAAGATTTATTCGGATCGAAATTTATAATGGGCGGTTATGAATGCTACTTTCATTTACTGCTTTGATATAATTGGTTCTCAAAGTACTTTCAATATAGATTAATCAGTCTAAGCTTCTGAATCTATAGAACATTATGATAAGAATGTAATACTTCTTTCTTTATATATTACAGTGAAAATATCATAATTGATCATCGTAGAAAATTAGCATTGATAAATTTTGCGATAGCTTGTTTTCTATGAATTAAAAGTCAACTAAAATGACAAAGTGAAAAAGATAATATTTAAAATAAATTAGCTCCGGAATACCCCTTTTAAAAGTTTTCTTTAATTTTCCAAGCTTATTAAAACTAACCACAAGCCTCAGTTCGGTTTCACTCCATTTTCAACGGTTTAATGCGGAGCTTAAAGAAAAAAGAAGACCGCTCGCATGCTCGAGAGGATCCACCCACTCGGCTGAAATACAGCCTCGCATGCGCTCTCGCGCAAAATTCGCGTAATAACAGTGTTTATCTTTACGAGCTTGACGCGCGCAGCGGGCAAAATTATAATTCATAAAAGTCGGCGGCGGGGTCTAGTAAAAAAAGCGCACGAGCAACTGTAAAGCTTTCGAGTGCGCGGAGGAAGTCGTGACGAAGCTCCTGCGCGGCTTTTATTGCGCGCGAGCATCTGCTGCTCTCCTTTTCCAGTTTCTTTCTTCGCTTCGACCTCGAGCAAAATCAGCTATAAATAATTCGAGATATTTGCTCGGGAAAAATCGCGCGTCTTGACAATGTCACGGCCGGCCGCGAGGTGTTACTTTTTGTGCGATCCTCAAGGTCTCCGCTGAGGCGAGTACCGTGAATTGGCCGGAGAAATAATGACGGGGATGCTAGCGTAGCGGCGCGTGCGCGAGCACAAGATGACGCGTCGGGTTCCTTGACTTTTGATTGCGCGACAATGATAGAGCGCACGCTCGTTTCCGTGTTTTTCTATAAGGCTGAAAGCGGCGAATTAGAGCTTAGTTCAGGACATTCACGGGACTGTGGTTGCGTAAGGTCTGTTTCTATTGTTGGCGGAATTAAGCGAGTTTGCAAGTTCGGAAATTGCGTGGTTCTTAAGTTGTAGGTATAATTTCCTTAATATTTCGTAACATAATTTCTTTTACGAAATATGACAAATTATATATAATTTATCAATGTTAAAGCATTTTAATTAATTTTTATGAAAAATAAAAGCAATAGGTAAATAATAAAAAAAAGTTTTTATAACTTTTCAATGATTATGCAACTATTACAATATTTATTACAAAAGGAAAACTGAATTTATATATGTGTATAAACTTCCGACAAAATATATACGAGATAGCTCCAAATGTTAATTTAAGGCCTAAGGGGCCTTAATTAAATACTTCTACTTATGTAACGAATGCTTGTTTATTTGAAGCTAATAAATATCTTAATTCATATATAACACTGGATTTTTTGTAGTCATGTATCAATCTCAATTATTTGCTTGTTTAGCACTAAATACAATTTATTTGCAAAAGTCATCAAAAAACAGTAGTATAAAAAAGTACCGGTTATTAAAGGTGATGGTTACTCATTAATCAATCAAATTTAATCATACATACACAAACCTAATAAATACTTAATAGAGTTTATAAATGAACCTATAATTTTAATTATAATACGTTATATCATAAATAAAAAGTTAGATTAAGTCTGATTTAGTTTTAATGAAAGCAAGTTATTTTTAATTTTTTAGAAAAACCTAATAACAACAATGTTGTTATTATGGCAAGACTGAGAGAGAAAAAAATTATGTAAGAAGATTACTGTTTTTGTTTATATCGGCTTAAGGAGTACGGCGAATGAATTTCACTTTAGTATTTTTTATTTATATCTTAACGAAGTATCTTTTCTTGCTAGATGTTTCGAATTATACGATTAGACTACTCCTGTGAAATATTTAACACGAATAATTAGGGGTTATGAAACTCTAGCGTTCTCACTATTACACAAAAAGTATGGCCGAAATGATCGCTTCATCACTATCTAAAAGTTAGCTATTTTCTAACCATTTACAACAGCTTTCTGGCCATTTTTGATAGAGGAATTTCTACCAGACTCGAGATGAAAATATTCTTGTGATAAATAACATAAGAAATTATGAGAAATATTCGATTATGCAATGATAAATTTAGAAAAACTCAAAATTACTTTTTAATAATATATAAGTACCGGTATTGTAAAACTACGTGAATTATTTGCGAATTTTATTTCATGATAAAAGTATAGTAGCATGCCTATACAATGATTCTTTGTTATGCATTGTATTCTTCGATTATTGCGATAAATGCACTTGCTTTTTCTGCAGGTGTTATAAGTACCGATGCTTATTGTAATAGACATATTAGGTTAACTATACGGCCGAATACTGTAATTATCTAATAAAATCGACCATTATCCGAAATAACGGACTGTTTAACTGATTAAATTATATAATTTCGCCATAAAAAGTTGTTAGATAAATGATTATAGTCTTTAGCGTTAATTATTTACATAACGCTATCATTGAAGGGGTATAATATACCCATAAAAAGCGAGCCATTGCAGTCTTTACACATTTAGAACAGTATCGTAAATTTGACGTAGAAGCTAAAAAAGCAACCCGCTAAAATAGATCACTGCTCACTTCTCCTTCCTTTTAACTTTCAAATAGAATCAACGAAAGTTATTCGAACAATCCGTCAGCCGTTCAACACGAACGAATCAATGTTTTCCCAAAGCTCCAAATTCAGCGAAAGGCTCGCGCATTTCCTTGTCGTGCCCATACCTAGCCATAACGAGAAGCTATTTTAATTGCCGGGCGCTCGGGGCGCGCTCAATTACGCCATTTCCTCGTCTTTCTCATATATACACACACGCGCGCACTATGCGCGTCGATGGAAAAAAGAAACAAACGCGTGTGTATACAGACTCTCGGCTTGTGGAAAAGTGTCCCGCTGATAAATGCACCGTATTAATTACTCTCGCGGTAGCAAAAGCAGCGGCAGTTCCGCGTGACGCGAGCATAAAGCCACGAGAGCGCGCGTCTCATTATGCACGGATAGCGGGCGCGCGCGTCGTATACATAATCAGCGGCACATGGCAGATGCTCCTTTGCCGATCGCGAACAGGTGCGCGGAGAAAAAGGCGTTTTGCAACGTGTGCGCAACGTCACGGTTGGAGAAAGAAAGGAGAGATGAGAGATGGAAAGAGAGAGAGAGACAATGCGCTCGCGTGCGCGGATTAGATTGTGCAAGAAATTAGGAACGTGCGCGCACGCTCAATGCAAGCGGTATTCGCCGAAAAGCTATTAGCGGGCACGAGTGAGTTATGATTTGCGTGGGAGTTGTAAATGATCGAGAGTGAAGTGAATTGAGCGTTGAGGTTTGTTATCAAATTAGCTTCTAACTGAGATGATATTGGCAATTAGATGTGATGGACTAAGTTTTCATTTGAATGTTATAACGTTACGTTAAAAATAAAAATACGAACATTAAACATTGGATTAGAGTTTTGTCACGTTTTTTTTTTTTTTTTTTTACCGGAAATGTGCTATATATAAAAATGTAAGATTTATTTTCATGCATTCGTTTTCAAAATAGGATATATTTCATAATTATCTTGGAATTTATAATAAACCACAAGATTTGATATTATATGACCATACGTAAATTTTTTTTAATCAGATGATAAGGGTACCATTCTATAATGATTAATAATTCAGCAGGTCACGCTGCGTTTTTGAATATTCATATACTGTGATTTGTTGATTAAAAAATGCTCAGAACAAAATACTTCTTGTGTAAATAGAAGTTTGCATGCAGTCAGATACATATAAATTTACAAATTTTCACAATTTCCTATTACTTATAATGTGCAGTTAAATATTTTAAAACATATTATGATAATCTGGAAAATCAAACCTATATAAAAATAGCCTCTACTGCCATACTGTAACAACCAGCTGGCCGAGTATCACTACGCTCCATCAAAACAAATTGAATCCTCTGTTACTCGCACCGATCATTATTTCTAATTAAATCTACAGTATACAGTTAGCTGGTGACATGCGAAAAATGCCTTTACCACTGCTCATAATCAATAACTCGAGATAACGCAGCTACAGCGTTTTCCATGGTCTCAATCTCTCCTCTGCACGTCTGGTGTACTGCATTACTGCATTGTGTGTGCGAGCGCGGACTGGCAACCCAGTTCTCGTTCGTTCCCACATACCAATATCCATAACCGAAAAAAACGCCTTTAAACACGAGCTACCGATCGTCGCAGAAAAACGCGCAGCAGAGCGCACGCGCGCTTGCAGCTTGAGATGGTAAATCTAAAAGAGGCTGCATTGCGCGCTGTCGCGAGCGTCGACGTGCGCGAAGCATTTGGAATGACCCCGGCCAACACAGCCACAGCTCTATACTCGCGATAAATCGAGTGTGTCGTATACGGCCGCGAATGGATAATTTCCTAGTCACGTGTGAAAGTACCTGCGCCTGGAATCCAGCTCGCGCGTCGCCTCCAGCCAGCCAGTCTTTCTCTCTCTCTCCCATGACCTTTGCGCATATACATTCGTCTAGGATGTATTATATAGCTGCGCTTATGTGCAGCGCGCGCATAATCGTTTATTTCGATTATTCAATATTCACCCGCGCTCGCGACACGGTGACCCGGCGGGAGAAAAGCCGCGATGGCGCCGAACGATCGCGCCGCAGCGGCTGCATATACTCCATCATGGGCTTTCCCAGAGACAGCGTCTTCCAAGTAGTCCGCGAACGAAAGGAACATAGACCGCGAGGGACGTTCCGCGGTGCAGATTATGTCGTCCCGAATATCGCCGAGCTGTAGAAGGAGATGTGCCGTGGACTCGCTTTTAGTAGCAACGTATATGCCGTACGGGATCTTATCTTGGACTTTTGTCTCGTAGAAGATAGGATTATTGGCTTTGGAATTCTATGGGACATGCGAAGAAGTGTGTCGTAAGGCGGTGCAGAATGGGTTTAACGTTATTACGCGGCGTATGGTGCTGCTGAAAAGATCGAAAAATCAGAGATAATCGGGTGATTTGAAAATTTGACGCGGTCAGGTATACTAATACAAACAATCTGTAATAATGGTTAATAGTACATTGAGACTTATCGTGGCATGTTAGAAATACCAAATTACATTTTTTAAAAGGTATTTCACAAGGGCATATGTACAATTGTGTATATTTTACTGGGGACATAAAGTTATCAAAATCAAACTAATATAACATTATTTGTATACCAACTACATACAACACATTATTTACGACTGCGAATGGAATGCATATTCTTTTGTAAGAACTTTAAAATTTGTAGGATCTGAGCGATTTGAATTTTATTTTCTGTTATTTAAAATATGTAAAATTCGATAGCAAGTAGGTAGGTATATAAAAAAAGAAATAATAATTTTCAAAATAGCTGAAAAATAAAATAACATTTTTCAATCAAAGTTATATTTTAATATTTGATACCTTCGTTTAGTGAACCAGATATCAAAACTGATTGCCATACTGGATATGAACAATTTTCAAACAATCATAAAATTACGAGATTTATACTGATTACTACGCGATAAAGACTTTTATTGCAGTAATGAGCTGATTTTATGTTAAACAAACGTATCTAGTCAACCCTGCCGATGCTTACTGTGTGTTCTTGCCTACTAATTCACAATTTTACGATCGCGAAATACCTTTGAATGATAATCAATGAAAGTTGATAACCTTACGTTTTCTATTCCCGCTCACATGTTTATATGAATAATTAAAAAGTTATTTTTACACCGAGTTAATTTTGATTTCTCGTTGACGCTCTTTTTTACTGTTAACCGTAAAATGTGTTTCTAATTAAATTTATAGTTAATCTTAGATTACACGTGTTGAGAAACGTTATAAAAAATTGTGCATGCCAGACGTTTACTTTGAGGTATCGCGATTTTAACCTTAGATTGCAGAAACTGTGTAGACTGCAACAAGATCCTGCAGAGAGATTCATAAAATAAACACGTTACATAACTTTTACGCCTCACCTACATGTGGTGCTAGATTATATTACTATTCGTTTATACAAAATGAGTATTTTTATACAAATTTATGATTTTTTTTACTTGTTTTGATTTAATGAACAGATTTATACTTTTAAGTTTTTTTTTATATAAAATCATATTTTGAAATACATGGGATAAATTTTATGTTAAAATGAATGTTTTATTTTGTATAATAAAATAATATTTCTTTATGAAGAGAAACTGTATATTAAATATTAAAATTTGTATTATTAGTTTTAATTTTATTTAAATGAGTTTAGTAGACCACGGCACAAAAATGTCAATGCACATAAATATTATTCTTCGGCTGATAAGTCGCTATAGAATAAACAGTACAACGAACTATTATACTTTCCACAATCACTGCTTCACTACCTTCAAGCGCAAAGCCATTAGCCATCGGCGCGTTCCGCTTCATAACAAACCGGTCATTGTCATCCGAACCGTCCTCACTGCGGCGTCCAACAAGGTCAACAGCGTTACCAACACATTTTCCCACTCCGCGAAATCCACAAATCGCGCGCTCTCGATCTTTTCTATTCCATTTCCCGCGGAGGCCCCGTGCGCACGTGCCCATGGAAAATCACGTCCACGCGCGAAAGCTCTATGGAATTCCGCGCACGGGTGCGAGATGATCTACCTCATAGCCTCGGAAGTGCAGCGCGTGCCAACGTCGTCTCTCTCTCTACTGAGTCGAGGTCAAGGGAATAGACCGCGAGCGACGCGATGCACAGCTGCTGCTGCCTGACAGATTACGGGGTGAGAGATCCAATTACCGAGGTTTATGCGGACAGCTGGTTTACTTGATTGGTTTTTTATGCGCGCGTGCGCGCGCTCGAGCGCAGGGAGGGGAAACTGTGATTAGACTGACTATGAGAGCTAAGTTATTACGAACGAGTTTGAATGTACTGTATCATTATTTCGCGCAAGGCTTTTTTCAGAATACATAATTTTTTTGGTAAGTGCGATAGTTCTTATTTCGCGCTAATCATAATACTAGTTAATGTTCAATTTTGACATATATGTAAGTTTTATATAATATTAGATCATTTTTTAGTTTGGGCAATCACATATGTGCTTTAAACTATTACAAATAGCATAGTTACTCTATTAAATAAACGCTAACAAATTTAATATCGAAAGAATCCATTTTTAACTTAGGAGGAATTGGTACATCTTTCAGGAACATGGATCTGAAGTTTGCATCGTTGGAATGCAACGAAATAATTTTTTACGGTTGATTAACGTTATTAAACAATGAAAATTTTATTTAAACGTTTGTCATGAACTCATGTTATACTATAAAATACTAAATTTACGCCAAAATTATTATTAATTAGTGTAAAATTAAAGTAAAAATAAGTTTTTTTTTTATTCGTTGCACTTCAACGTTGCAAACTTCAGACACAATCAGGAACCACATTTCCCGGTATCTGGAAATTAAGCATAATATTCGTAATTCAATCTCATTGGCTCTTCTTTTTCTTAAGATATGGGTAATCTAACCGAACTCCAAGTCTTTTTATTATTCAAAAATGTTGTCTTCTTCTGCAACGATTTTATGGGGGGGTATTTTTGCGCTATCTTTGAGCCTGAAGTTTGCAACGTTGGAGTGCAATAAAACGAAAAATTATATTACTTCAAGTTGATACTAATTAAGATTAATTTTGCGTGTAGAGTTGGTGTTTTATAATATAAAATAACTTTATTAAAATAGGTATAGATAAACTTTTCATTGTTTAATAATAAATTTAATTAAATGTAAAAAATTATTTCGTGGCATTCCAATGATCTAAACTTCAGATCCATCGCTATCTTTGATTGCTTTTAATTTTGTAAAGACGTTATATTTTTTAAAGAATGTTCAAATATATTTACATTTATTATCTTTTTACAGTCAATAGAAGAGACAATTCCTTAACACAATAAAGCATATTTGAGATAAGATGGCTCGTATCTCAAGCAAAATGGTCTATTAGATGGAATTACGAACATTAAGCTTTATTTCTAGATACCAGAAATCGACTCTTAAAGCAACTCCTATGCAAATCCGTTTCCCAGAGGGTGTGTACTCTCCTTGTTAGAAAAAAGCGAATGGGATGGTCAATTTAAAAATAATTGCTTTATTGTATAATAAATACAGTTATATTTTTTATTTACTTTTATCACCCTATAAACCATCCCACGGATTTTACGAGTTCTATTTTTAACCGAACAATCCAGTATTAATTTTCTATTCTTTAGAGCGTACGTAATACAAATCAGTAAACCTTTCTGACTTTATGTCTTACTTTCCAAAGTTCAATAAAAAAGAACGCTGCTGCAGCATTTATTTATTACATTACTTGAAGACTGATCCTATCTCGAACATTCCTCCAATGCCTATTTCACAGATGCTTTGGAACTGAAATATCCTGTCTTTCTCTCAAAGTTATTGCTCAAGTATTGTTTTATTTTTCGGTTGCTTTAAAATTACATCCGTTATACACTTTTCAGAAATAACCGAAAGTTCTAATACAAAGCTTAAATAAAATATTCTCGGAGTTTATTAAATCTTCTCTTATACTTTTTGGAACAGATAATTTTTCGTTCTAATTTCAAACCAGAAGGATTAAGCCAAAGTAAGCCACACCAAAAATTATTATTTATGTCATTAACTAATCTATAATAAAAATGAAAAATCATATGAAATAATCATAAAATTATAACCGGCATAATATTCAAGGCATTCAAATAGCATAACGTTATTTGAAAAAATTGATTTGAATTATGTATAGAAATATATTAAAAAATAGGGATATACGTTTTATGTAGTGTTTCTTCAACTTACACTTTGAATTGAACAATAATAATATTCAGTAACGGAGTGGATTCGAAGAATAATTTTCAAAAATACACAGTGGTATCTAAAAACGAACAGGAATCGTCTGATGACCGGGACTCGAGCGCCTTACTCACCAGGAAACTATCTAAAGTGAGGAAAAAGCTAAAGCTAAATTTTAAGTTTCCAAGTCAATCTTTAAAAATACATGATAGAAGAATAACATATTTTAGTTTCGCGGAGCAAAAATTTCACTCGAAAGAAATCCAGAGCGGAATCTTCCTCTTGTATATAGGTATACGTGCTTTTGATCGCTGACGCCTGCGGCGGTATGCAGGTACTGCTGCTCCGTTTTTACGAGTCGAAAGCGACCGCGATTTCGGCCCGCGCATTGAATCTCTTATATACAACGGCCAAGGAGATAAAAGTCACGAGTACGACATCTCGCAAGCGCCATGACCACCTTAGATGTATTAACTATTACAAACATATACACACGTCGATGGGGCATTAGAGAGTCTTTTATCTGTTTTCCTTCCCGGGACCTCCTCGACGAGAAAAGTTTTGCTTTCTCGGTAGTTTTGTGAAATTCCTTCGTTTTTTATAGCTGCGCGCAGGGAAAGTACGTAAGTGGCGTTTTTTTAAACTGCTGCTGTTTTTGTAGAAACTTAAACACACGCGCGTAAACGTTGAGGCTGGAACGATTACGAGTATTATTAATTACGATATTTATCTGTTTTCGAACAATATAATAAACAAAGAATGATACCCTTGAAAACAATCAGTAGTAAACATGGGAGGTGTTTCTATTGTTTTATTGACAATCACGCAACTGCTCTAAACAATACTTCGTTTATTGAAAAATTTTGGTCATTTTTCATAAAATAATAAAATTCAATACCGAAAAGGTATGATAAAAGGTCCTTCTCTTTAAAGGAGTATAAATAATTATAAATAAAATTGTTATTGATATTCAAAGATAAAGAAAATTTAAATAATGTAAAAATGCTATATAAAAATACTACGTAAAAAGAATATATCCATACTTTCTCATGTAACATAAAACTTGTAAATCGATCTGACTATGAAGAATCTATAAAAATTCAAGAATTTGAAGAAGAAAAGACTACCCTACATGCCGGATGAAATAGCATTTTTTTTTCTTTCTACTGATTTTATTGAGCACCTAGCTTATTTTTACAACTTTTCCATTACATCCCTGTATCAATTTCTTTTTTTTTTAATTTCATCTTTTGATAACAACATTAGTTCTGTACGTGTCACTGGTCTCATCCATGAGAATCCTCTTTCTAAAACTTTACGACAATATGTCGACTAATCAATACTAACATATCACACATCATAACAACATAAATGTTAATGAACACAAATAATCCGAAAATTTCCGAAACCAGACTTATTGGTGCTTTAAGGATGAGCAACCGCCGGAAATCACGTATTGCGTGGTGGAGCACACGGGCACGCTCTCGCTACAAGCGATGACGCCCACGGTGCCCATGCCCAGTCCCGAGGAGCTCGAGAAGATCTTCTTGGAGCTAGTTGACGAGCTCGATCTCACCTCTACCAATCGACAGGCCGTCCTCTCATTGCCACCTAACAAAAAATGGCAGATCTACTGCTCCAAGAAGATACCTTTCGGCAGCGCGGAGAATGGGGGTCAACCCACCACCGATCTCAGCACCGATCCTGAAGATTACATCAACCGGGTCAAAATCATCGCGACTTTAAGTATTTGTTTATTTCCTCTGATTTTTCGTTTACGCATTTTTCTTAAAATAGCTATATATAAATAACATGTCAAACTCAAGTGAGAATATGGTATTATTTCGAATCATACAAATATTCTCTTTTTTATAAGGTCTCAATAACGTGTAGATCCCATATTTCAAGTGGGATTAGAAACGAAGTTGATGAAATTTACACGTCACCACCTGTCACGGTGTTTAGATTCATATTCGGGAAACTGGTTTTAAATTAAAAACTACACAGAATGAATTTTGCGAATATTTTCACGATTCATAGATTTTAATTCATAGAATTAAAAGTTTATTTTATCAGTTTATTAAAAGAAACTAGATCAAAAAAGTTTTTCTATCATAATTTGTGACTATTTGAAAAAATGGGTTTGGTACAAGCCATTATAATATTAATAAAGTAGAAGATATAAATAGAAATGAATTGAAATTTTAGTTGCAAGACAAATACTGACCAATTATCTTTATTTTCACACGTGATTTTAATTTCCAAGTAAATTAAATTAAATTTACATAAATCACTTTTTACTTAAGAAAAATACATACGTACCCGTGTAAATTAACTAAAATTTAAACGTTGTTATTACAGAACCCAAATACAGAAGATGTCGAAGAAGTTGCAAGTCACGTACACAATGCTGAAGCTTTGAAAACTGCACTGCGAACGCAGCCTCACAGTTTTGTCACTAGATTTATCGAATTAGAAGGCTTAAATTCACTGCTTAAAGTCTTAGAATCTATGGATGTCGAAGCACCAAAAAGTAGTCTCCACACCAGCGTCATTGGCTGTGTGAAAGCGTTGATGAACAACTCCGTAAGTACACGTCCCGTCTATGTTTACTAAACATTTTCACTGAGATAGCCTGCACTCTTCATGTGTGCTCTAATCATCGTACTTTATCTCTCACAGATCGGCAGGGCGCACGTACTGGCTCATTTGACGGCCATCAACACGATATCGCAATCTCTGGCAACCGAAAACATCAAGACCAAGATCGCCGTGCTTGAGATCCTAGGCGCCGTTTGTCTCGTACCGGGCGGTCATCGCAAAGTCCTCGAAGCTATGCTTCATTTCCAGCAATACTATAGCGAGCGTGCGCGCTTCCAATCCATCATCAATGACCTCGACAAGAACTTCGGCATTTATAAGGACAACCTGTCTTTAAAGACGGCTATCATGTCGTTTATAAACGCCGTGCTCAACTACGGTCCTGGTCAGGTGACACTGGAGTTCAGACTGCATCTCAGGTACGAACTGTTGATGCTGGGAATTCAGCCGATCATCGAGAAGTTGAGAAAGTACGAAAATGAGACGTTGGACCGGCATTTGGATTTCTTCGAGATGGTAAGGAATGAGGACGAGAAGGAGTTTGCAAGAAAGTTCGAAAAGGAGCACGTGGACACGAAGAGCGCCACGCTCATGTTCGAGCTGTTGAGGCGAAAGCTTAGCCACTCAGCGGCGTATCCGCATCTGTTGAGCTTGCTCGAGCACTGTCTACTCTTGCCATGTGAGTAATATACACAAATGGGATTTTAAAAAACAACATTTAGGCTTTTTAGAATTTTTAATAATCTTTTTGCTCTATGATAATTATATTACAAACCTTTACAATACTTTAAGTTTTTATGAATTTTTCACAAAAATGTAACTGTAACTAAATTTTTTGTATTGTGTACCTGGGTTTTCAAATAGATAATTTAGAATATAATTGATACAAAATCAGATGACAATAAAAAACTAATATAGCAACAGTACCAAAAATAAATTTTAGAAAAATCATTATGGTTATTTCGAATTATATTTTTGCAGTGGATTATGGCGCGTTTCCTCAACATTGGCTACTCTTCGATCGAATCGTACAACAGATCGTCTTACAATCCGAAGGAGCTGAAAACACATCCCCGAAAAACCCTGACGTTGCTCCGATCGACATCAACGTTAAGGAAATCGTGCATCTTTTGGCCAAAGAAGAGGAGCTTGTTGCAGCGCGAAAGAAGGCTGACGAGCTGGAGAAAGAAAACTCTGACATTTCCAGTAAACTTGCAAAGAAGGAACAAGAATTAGATTTGCGAACGCAAGAGAAGGTAATGTTAATTTTTCCTGCTATATGATCTAATGGATTCATTGATTTCTAGCAGTATTCTTATTAAAAAACAAAACGTCTACTTTTATTTACAGGAAGATATAGAGGCGAGTTTGACACGAATAAAGGAGCGACTAGAGAAAGAGACGTCAATGCACATAGAGACGAAGCAAAGGATCTCGGAGCTGCAGGACAGCATAGAGACACTCTCGCGGCAAATAACCAATGAAAAGTCAGAGAGAAAGCGACTGGAACAGCTGATCGCCTCTGGTAATTTACCAGACGACGCCAAAGCGACGATAAAGATTGTAGAGGATGAGGTACAGGAGAAGGTTGAGTCAAAACCGATGCCACCACCACCACCCCCGCCACCTCTAGCGCCACCACCACCACCCTGCCTCATGCCCACGGCACCACTTCCGATGAAGGTATTCATTATAGGTTTTTATAGTTGCTTTTAGTTTTGTGTAATTTTCTGTAGGTATTCAATTAGTTAATCAAAATTTCAATTAAATTTCACGTTTAAACAATATAACTCTAGTATAACAATAATAATAACAAGCTAAAGCTGAAAAAAGATTGTGATTGTCGTTATTTTGTAAAAACTTTCTAATGAGCACTTGAAACTATCTTAAATATAATTAAAATTTTGATTATAAAAGATTTTGGAAAAATTGCCTTTATTAAAATTATTTGGAAAAATTATTTCATTTTTAAAATGAGAATTTATTATTATTTTAGGTGGAAATCATAAAGAATGTTCCTCAACCAAGCAATCCCCTGAAGTCCTTCAACTGGTCGAAGATCCCGGAGCAAAAGGTCCAGGGCACGATCTGGTCTGAGCTCGACGAATCGAAGCTCTATAACGTAATGGATCTCGAGTCCATCGATAAGATATTCTGCGCTTACCAGAAGAACGGCGTGTCCACGGAAGGGTCGATCGAAGACCTGCGGAACCTTGGAAAGAATAAGAAGAGTATGTCAGTTATCGACGCGAGGCGGGCACAGAACTGCACGATTCTCCTATCGAAGCTAAAGATGTCCGACAACGAGATTACTAGCGCAATCTTATCGATGGATCAGGAGAATATCTTACACATCGACATGGTCGAGCAGCTTCTCAAGTATATTCCCTCGTCCGAAGAGGCAGCTTTGCTGGATATGCACGAAAAAGATCTGCAGAGCAGGGCCGACTGTTTCTTGCACCAGATATCAAAGTAAGTCTTAATTTATTTTATGACTTTTTAACTATAACTTTGATGATTTATAACTCTGAGCCAAATCAATATTTTGAAACGCGGAGAAAAAAATAATTAAAGGTCTTATATCGTCTACTTTCATTTGCTTTTATAAAAGGTTAGAGAAATCTATTAATATTTGATTACTAGTTTATGTAATTGTTGAAAACTTCTAATTTTTAATTCTAAGTTCTGCACATGCAAAATAGTTTTTTTATTTTGCAAAAAAGTATTTGCTAATTTTTGGATTGTCGAATAAATGCATTATTCAGCATTAAAATGTAATTTACGGTTACAAAGTAAATAAATGAATTATTTTCCGATAATATACAAAATATTATGTGTATTAAAGTTGGCCTGTATGTGAGAATTATAAAGTGCTTTCATTTTAACGGTATACCCTTCGTAGAATAACGTCACATTTTTTAGTTATTTAATACTTATTTAAAAAAAAAATAATAAATAAATAAAAAACGAAATGGGTCCAGGGTTTTATTTTTTAGTACAAGTTATTGATGGAAAAACAAATCGCCTTAAAACATATGAAAAATCATTTTTTCTTCATGGAACTCTCAGTTTTTGCAATTTTTTAGGGTGGTAAAATCTAGTTTTTTTAAGTCGCTTCGATTACAGAAATTCAAGTTATAAATGTATGCTAGGCATTTTAAAAAATCATTCTTATTTTATTCAAATTGAAAATTCCTGAGGATTTCTCCGTTATCTCTGTGAAAGAAACTTCAATTTTATTTATTAAATGGGTCAGTGTTACTTCAATATAATAAATTTAAAAACGAATTTCGCCAGAAACCGAGACGTGGTAATAAACACGATCGCTATCTTCAGTTTCGATCAAGAATACCTTGCGCAGCTTCTCTTCAATTATCTTCGCATTTTTACTTCAGTCCCTGAACCCGTTATTCGCACATATACGCACGCGCGCGCACACACACACTGGCCATCGTCTCGCGAAATACACTTCTGCCATAATCCCCCAATTAATATACTGTACGTCAAAACACTGATCGTTGAAACTTGCAGAGTTCCGCATTACGAGCAGCGGCTGCGCTCGCTCCACTACAAGAAGAAGTTCTCTGCGAGCATAGCCGAGCTGACGCCCCGTATGCGCGCCGTCCTGGAGGCGTCGCGGCAGGTAGCACGCTCACGTCGGCTGCGCAAACTTCTCGAGCTGGTGCTCGCCCTCGGCAATTACGTGAACCGCGGCAATGCCCGTGGCAACGCCTGCGGCTTTAAGCTGGCGTCCCTCAATCGGCTCGTCGATACCAAATCATCGTGCTCGAAGGGAACGACGCTGCTGCATTACCTCGTGCAGATGCTCGAGTCGAGGTTCAGAGAGGTGCTAGAGATCGAGCAAGATATGCCGCACGTGAGGACGGCGGCGAAGGTCAGCATGGCTGATCTGCAGAAGGAGATGACTAATCTGAAGAACGGGCTCCAGGACGTGCAGCGCGAAATCGGTAAGATATCATGGTTATTTCAATGTTGTAAATAATGAGCTTTACTGCAGTTATTGTCAAGTGATCAAATTTTTATTATGAATTAAAATACAATTATTCATCAAAACAATAAATAGAAAATAAAAAGTTAACTGAATAATGAATTAAATTCAATGCCGAATTTTAATTAAAAGTTTAATGACATTTTTTAATTCCGATGTAGATACATGCCATAAAAAGTTTTTGTTATTTACGGTTTCTTATAAAATATAATTGTTTTGAATAATTATTAACAATAATATTTCATGTTTTTAAAGTAGCTAATATAGTTATTCTGCGCAATGTTTAATTTAAAAAATTTCTTTTCAGAATTCCACCGCGGCCAAGCCCAAGTGCTTCATGGGGACATGTTCTTATTGGCTATGCGAGACTTCCAAGCTCAAGCAACTTGCAGACTCGCCGAGGTAGAGGATCTCTTCCAAGACATGAAGACTAGGGTAAGAGAAAATTACAACTACTTATTAATCTTTTATTCATATAGTAGGGGCATCCCCCTTGCGATGATGCGTTATTAATGAAATGTTCTTTGTTTAACAGTTTGACCGGGCTGTCAGACTCTTCGGCGAAGATTCCGCGGGCGTGCAACCGGACGAGTTCTTCGGTATCTTCGAGAATTTCCTTCAGGCGCTTCAAGAAGCCAGACAGGACGTCGAGAACATGAGAAGGAAAGTAGAGGAGGAGGAGCGCCGCACCAAACAAGAGCAGGAAGTAAGTGCAATAAAGCAGTTTATTTGCTCTACATGAACATCTGTTTGTATTTACAATTAAATGAGCCCTTTTGTACTCAATATATTTAATTATTCTGTCAAAGATACTATTAAACCAATAATTCATTTCCTTTTGTTGAAATAAAAGAATGTTCGGAAATTTATAATTATCGATTCTTTAGTGTACCATTAACAGCAAAAGCCAAGTACAAAGCACTAATTCTTTTAAACTTTCCAGTTGAAAAAGCGCACGATGGAGAGGAAAAACTCGCGCGAGGGCATCCTAAATAACCTGCCGCTGGGCAAGAAGAACGGCGAGACGAATGGCACGAATGGCCACGCGGACAATAAGGCCGGCGAGTTCGACGACCTGATCTCGGCACTACGCACCGGCGACGTCTTCGGCGAGGACATCGCCAAGTTCAAGCGGTCGAAGCGCCGTCCCGTGACGCCCGGCAGCGCCGTCTCGGTCGAGTCGCGTCGTCACAGCGCCCACCGCGAGGACTCGCGCGAGAGGCACTAAAGAGGCCCTCCTCCCGCCTACGAAATAAGTGGACGTGAAAGTCGACGAGGAGTCGCGCTTTGAGTTTCCTTTCGTTTGCCAACGAGTGGCTTGCAATTTCGTTGAATATAATGCGAGCATGATGATTACTTTCTTGAGGTCCACAGTCGATTTTTAACAGTTTTTTTGTAAGTAGTACGAGTACTATTTATACTAGAAACAAGTTTTTATAAAATAATGTATCTGGATATTAGTAGGATCTGATAAAATCGAAAGGAAGTTCAATTGAGTGACACGCTAATGATAAATTGTCACTTTCACGTCTCCTTCATACTGATAATTGACACAATAAACACGACAAATTGTGTTAAGCGCTTTAAGGGATGTGAAGTATCGATACTTATATTTTACTTAAAATTTTATAGATTGTCTACTGTAAATTTAGTATAAATTATTTTATAACAATTCGTAATAATAATTTTAATTTTACATAACGAATTATTGTTGTGTGTCTTTGTACTATAAAAATGAAAAATTAGTTGAAAATGCTACTATCAAAAAGCTAAATATTAAAATATTAGGGTATATGTTTAGCATAATCTTAATGTACTCAATGATTTTCAAGTCATTTAGTTATATGAGGTTGAACGATATATTTTTTAGAATTGAGAAAACGTCTCGCATAGAGTAATACTTTCACATCCCCTCGACGATATAAAGACTGGACGACGCTTTTATGAGTGCCAAGATTTTGATGGTAGAACGAGATGTTGTGTAGTGGTTTCATACGTATATGAAGAAAAGGTGCAAGGATTCTTTTACTTTGTAGATAGGTATTTAGATTTTAATTTGAAATTTTAATTCATGAATGATTCCTTCAAACTTATACTCAACAAAATTTACGATTACATAACTACGTGGAAATCACTTCCAAATCAAAGTTATTAGTGAATAAAAACGTAAAAAATTATGGCGACATAAATTCTTTTTGTTTTTTGTTCATATAGTTTTATTGATTTTTGTTTTAATCACGTAACTGATAAGTATCATAAGAAATACGTTTTCATCGCAAAGGTATTATTGAAATCCATACTAACATTTTCATAAGATTGTCGGCGTTAATTGTAATATGGCCTAAGTCAACAAAAGTATTCATTAGAAAGTGACACCAGTTTCAAGCCGGTTCCGAATAATTCCAATATGCTCAACGATCGACAGTGCAGCTGTACGTGATATATTTTAACTGTACATATAGTCATTACGCTAAAAATGTACTATACACGCATATATTTTATTGCAATTCGTTATCATGCTCTAAAGAAAAGTCATTTTTTTATATTTAAGATTGCAACTGTTTTCTGATTCTCTATGGCGCTTTCTTTTCTTTGTATAGACAGCGAAGAATCTCTGTTCAAATCTATTTTGGAATGTTGCGTGGCCGTTTGGTCAGTTTATTTGTAAGATATAGTTTATTTATCAATACAACCCAAAATCCCGTGATATGGCAAAAAAGAACAATCAACGATGTTTTTCACAATAACATACTGGTACAAGGTAGTTTGTAGACAGCATTTTGATATCTCGCAGATGCGATCAATTTCTACGCAGAATTTTATATAGCATCAAGTTTTTCGTAAAAGTATCATAATAAATAATAAACTTGTTGAATAAAACACAAATAATTGAAAATTACAGTTGTAGTTCAGTAATCAACATAAAACCCACATGTATCGCATGCATTTCTAAATGTCAAATAACTATTGCAGTAATGGTTGAAACAATTTTCCAATATATTTCGTTTCTACAATTCTTATTGACATTACATGTTATTAAATATTGTTAAATAATCTTTCATTGGTCTAGCAACGCTTTTTCAATCTCTCAATACCGGAATAACTTGCAAATTATTATTAGAATTTATTCACCTTTGAGTAAATATAAAAATCTGGACGCTCACTAAAAAGTTTTTATTACTAGTCATCAGAAAAACAAATTATAAAGATACCTCCTATAAGGCTCTATAATATAAAAAGACTCATCATTGAAACAAATTGACGAATTGTCGATATAGAGAAATAGCTAAAACTGGACCAAGCAGACTCACACTTTGAAGAATCTGCTAAAATCAAAAGATACGGGCCGATATTATGCAACAGTAAACGGAGTGGTGTAGATTAATCGAAAAAATTTTAATGTATACGTATATATTATATGAGAAAAAATGAAAATGTTATGCCTTGTTTACTCCGTTCCTTTCAGCTAGATGAAAATATCAAAAGGCCTATGTTTAAAGAGAGAAAGAAAGATAAAGTTTTGGTGTTATATATTACTGCCCTTATACGGAGATGTTTATATTATAAGTCTGACTTTGTATTATTTTATAATACGAGTATTCGACAATGTTAGAGAAACAGGAGGGAGAAGTAGAAATAGATGAGAAAACTAGCAACGTGGAACGTGATTGATAGAAACATGGATGTGTAGATGAGAAAAACTAGATCCTATATATGATGCCTCCGCGTTAAGTAGGAGTCGATGTTTTATATAAGCTTTTTGTACTTTTGTAAATACGCAGTTTATATACATACATATTATATATACATATTTAGTTCTAACTGAAAAATACACATAAAAGGAATTTATGTCCGATTAATATATTGCTATATCACTAATATTATATATGTATTAAAGTATTGAAAAGAAATATATATACACTAATGTCTAAAAATTTCAATTACTTTATGTATTTATTACCTAAACTTATAAAAAAAACAATAGAAAAGAAATAATGACTGTAAAAAGTATTTTACAAAAATATCCAACATACATTTACACTAGATAGTTTTTCAAATAAAATAAAGTCATCTTTAATTAATTATTTGATCCAAATGTATAACGCAGTCCTAGTTATCAGTCAAAAAAGTAATTTCCGTTTTTAGCATGTTACATTATCTACAAAGTAAAAAAAAAATTTAGTTTAAGTAGAATTCTACTTTACCGTCTAAAGAACTGCAGGTCTCTTGAAAGACATCTACCTATCATTAGAAGGTAAACTAAGAGATAACAACTTCAAAGTTGCAAAGTAATATAATAATTATTGGTTTATGTAAAATTGTTTCAAAATGTTAAACTATTCACTCTTAAACGTTTCTATAATTTAATGGCATAATTATATATTTTATAATAATTTTAAAATGGTCCTCTAGATGGCAGCATTAAATCTATTCTATACTGCAGCAATCCAGCGTCTAGCAGAGTTTCTATATGTGTAATGGCTACGTCAAATATTTTGGATGCAAATAAAAATCAATATTAGTTAATTAAACTAAAGGATAGTTTCTTTCATAAGGTTGATTTCATAGTTTCATTTAGAGCTACAGCAACAAAATAAATAAAAAATAAATAGAAGCTAATTTATAAAAGTTAGAGATTACTTGATAGCAGGCGTAAAACTGATGATCACATAGAATTTTTACATGAAAAAATAAGCAATTAATAATTGCTATATTTTCAGTCTGTTGATGTATTTATGAAGTTACATATCACCATACGTCATCATGTGTGTTTTTGCTTTCTCAAAGAGAAAGCTTTGTAACGGTGAAAATTTTCGAATCACAGATTGCGATGAATTTCGATGTTTTTGAGGGTCCTGAGTCAGAATAATAGGTTTTTAAAAAATGTATGTATGTATGAATGTATGTATGTATGTCTGTATGTATGCATGAAACCAAATTTGCTGAATTTTCGCGTGCACCTTAGATATGTCTCAACTTAGAACTGATTAAATTTTGGAGTCGAATGGATGACTTTAATAATAATAATAATTTAATAATTTTTTTATTTGTTTGAAAGATATGCAAAATGGAGACTGATATTCTTAAAGTACATTTGATTTCCTTCCAAATTATGTATTTTAAAACTACTCACGAGTTATTTTTGACTTAAAAATGTGGATTTGAAAAAGTAGGTACTTTTTAGAAAATT